>WAAD01003488.1:13987-29893 GCA_013389945.1 Fregata magnificens | reverse complement strand
ATGTGATTGTTACACTAAAAACTATGTTTTTTCTGATGCAGATTTCTAATTTTTATCAATATAGATGATAATTTTAATCTAATTTCCACCAAAACTTAATAAGAGCATATTTCAAAATCTGAGAAAATCTTGTATTCCCCAAAGGGCAAGTTATCAAAGTACTTCATAGCCATAAATAGCCTTTTGGCTTTAATAGCCTAAAACGCAAATGACATCTGCTGACTATTTTTTAATTATGTTTTTGAATTGCTTATGGCTACACTAGAGGATATATTCCAGGCTCTGATTTCTGTTAATAGATGACTACATTGGAGAGCATAAAAAACCCTCTATCCTATCTAATCTCTTTATACCTAAGATAGTGAGTCCCCTTCTTTTAGGTCACCTAAGTCTCAATAAAATAGCACAAATTGCTACTTGCCCTTAATATATATGGAATACCAATTTTATGTATTTGAATGTATAGTCCTCTAAGTTTTGTGAAGCCATTTGTGAGAGCTTGAGAAATATGGAAGACTAATTTATTTTAGATGGTAGTTGTTATTGTTTTCATAGATTTCAGTGTTCAGTAATCGTTCAGAAATAGGTTAGGCATTGTTCAAAGGGATATTTATCTTAGCTATCTAAATGTCTTGAGATTAGACTAGACTTTAAATGACATAAAGTGAGATTTCTTACTAGGAATCTATTAATTTCTGTTTTGATCATACAGAAACAATTCAAGTGTAATCAGTGTCTGAGCCAAAATCTGGAACTGTGGAGTTATAGCCTTTACACAATGTTTTGATTAACAGCTATTGAATTTCAGAAAGTTTTGACAAAAGTTTAGGTCTTTTCTTTTACCTCTTTTGATTCAATGAGTTTAGTAAAGCTAAAGAAAGGGGTACGGATATGTAAGTTTTCTCCCCAATTTTAGGATGACTAAGATTATAACAACTTGTCCATATTACAGCAGCTCAAATATTCTGTCCCACCATCACTGTTAAGTCTTCATCTCTTTGTACACCTAGAAGGAGGAAGAGAAACAACGAAGTACCTATTTTCCCATGGGTGTTTCCAATAGAAAATATAAGATTTTGGGAAAAAATAAGAAAAAGTAAATGGTAGCAACAATGACTTAATCTTGAAAATGTTCTGGAATGATCTCTTCAGGAGATGCAGTATTGCTATGATAAAACCAGACATTTTTAAAATGCTTATTCATAAGCCATTATTATTAAATTCATTGTTCTTTTTGCTTAACTAGTAGATAGCCTCTTCAGAAGCCTTATCCTGTTTTTTTAAAAAATGTCCTTGAAAAGTATATACTCATTGCAGACACAAACATTTACATGTTGCAAATTGTGGTTTAATAGTACAGATAAAAAAAATCCATAAAAACATATTACGTACATATTGACCAGTTTGAGAATTCAGGAACATGTATCTACTGCTTTTGACACTGAATAAGCCCAACATTGCACCTGCCCTGGCTAGGTGAAAGATTGTCTAGATATGAAAAGGCAGAACAGACACCAACAACAAAGCTTTCATGTGAGGAGCTGGAGAACTATGTGGTGTGAGGGTAGGGCAGATAGAAAGAAACCATCTGCTCAAATGAGCTCTTCAATGGCAGAGAGCCAAAGCTAGTTAAACACCAAAACAGAGAGTTGGTGGGAAGTCTACCATTGCAGGTTTTATTCACAGGCTAGACAAACATATTTCATGAATGTCATTGGTATAATTGATTTGTCTTGCTTCAAGGCAATGATTACACACCTCAAAATCTCCCATTATTATTATTATTATTATTATTATTCATAGAATCATTAAGGTTGGAAAAGACCTCTAAGATCATCAAGTCCAACCGTCAACCCAACACCACCATGCCTCCTAAACCATGTCCCGAAGTGCCACGTCTACACGTTTTTTGAACACCTCCAGGGATGGTGACTCCACCACCTCTCTGGGCAGCCTGTTCCAATGCTTAACCACTCTTTCAGTAAAGAAATTTTTTCCTGATATCCAATCTAAACCTCCCCTGGCGCAACTTGAGGCCATTTCCTCTTGTCCTATTGCTAGTTACTTGGGAGAAGAGACCAACACCTACTTCACTACAACCTCCTTTCAGGTAGTTGTAGAGGGCAGTAAGAGCTCCCCTCAGCCTCCTCTTCTCCATATATATTATTATTATATAACATATTAATGTTGTTATTTTTATTATCTTTGTCCACTACATTTGTTTCTTGGTCAAATTTGCCTCTCTAGGTCTTCAGCCATTAGAAGCCAAGGCTAGAATAATTCTACTGCTTCCTTTCAAGAGATAAAAAGACTCAAGACAAAATCTGGCACATTGAATCCAGTGACAAAGTTTTTATTCTCTAGTGGTAGACTCCTGTGTAAAACAGCTCTGTTCTAACAACCCAGGTCAGAAGAAACTACCTTCTGTCCTTGTCTTATGGTGTCTGAAATCCAGAGGTGTGATGCAGGCACCATTCCTAGAATGCATACATATTGGGTTTGTGTGCCTGCCACCTAATTTTATGTACTTTACAGATGCCTAAATGAAGAACTTAGCTGGCCTATCCTTTCTCCATAGTGAGTAGAAGGAGATAGGACCCTCCAGAGGGTGACTCAGACTTTGGCTAGCCTATTTGCCTTCAACAAGCGCTTAGTTCTCTCCACTGATTTCAGGTAGACCCTGGGAAGACAAGGCATCTCAGCTGAATAGATTCATTCACTTCATGTGAATTGAGGTTTCTGTTCAGTAACATAAGGGAATTTCCTCAGAGAATGGGATTGCAAAACTAAAGGACTCTTGGAGTTAACCTATAATTTGAATGGTTAATCCGGTGTTCCGTCTATTTAGGATAGGCAAGTTCCTAGTGTTTCAATATGTAGAGGAGGAGGAGGTGCTTTGCAAAGGCAAGATGTAGGATGTTGGCATTTGGAGGAAGTTCAGATAGGAGTTACATTGCAGTACTAGGCCTGCAATGTAAAACAGACTACCCATAAGGAGAAATAAAAGCAGTAGTAAATTTATGCAAAGAGAATGACTCTTTGCCTGCTAAAAGTGATGTTTATGCTGGTGTCTTTGTGAGCATGGTGGTGAGGAACAATAGAAAGACCTGGCTTTTCCTGACTGTGGAGAGAGAGGAAGCAAAGGAAGAGATGGAACAGACTTCTGACAGGAAAAGAATGGGAGAGAAGGAATTTTCTCTGCATCTGTTCCCAAGTATATTGGGTTTATATGGCAACATTGGGGGGGGTGGGGGGATGGGCTGCAGGGATGGCTTCTGTGAGAAGACACCAGGCGCTGCCCCTATGTCAGACAGAGCCAGTTTCAGCTGGCTCCAAGACGGACTTGCTACTGGCCAAAACTGAGCCAATCAGTGATGTTGGTAGCACCTCTGTGATAACATATTTAAGAAAGGGTAAAAAATGCTGTGCAGCAGCTGTGAGAGAAGAGTGAGAAAATGTGAAAGAAACAACTATGCAGTGTGGTGAGTTGACCTTGGCTGTCTGCCAGGTGCCCACCAAGCTGCTCTATCAGTCCCCCTCCATCAACAAGATGGGAGAGAAAATACGATGAAAAGCTCGTGGGTCAAGATAAGAATAGGGAGATTACTTATCAATTACTGTCATGGGCAAAACAGACTTGACTTGGGGAATTAAATTTAATTTATTGCCAATTACTTGTAACAGAGTAGGATAGTGAGAAATAAAAAAAACCCTAAAAACAACTTCCCCCCCCACCTTCTTCCCAGGCTCAACTTCACTCCTAACTCTTCTAGTCTGCAGGGTTGTTTCCCTCACATTTTCTCACTCCTCTCTCACAGCTACTGAGCAGCGTTTTTTACCGTTTCTTAAATATGTTATCACAGAGGCACTACCAATGTCACTGATTGGCTTAGCTTTAGCCAGCAGCAGATCTATTTTGGAGTAGGCAGAAACTGTCTCTGTCCAACATGGGGGCAGCTACTGGTGTCTTCTCACAGAAGCCACCCCTGCAGCCACCCACCTGCTACCAAAACCTTGCCACGTAAATCCAATACATGCAGACACCAAGGTCAGAGAAGGAGGGGGAGGAGGTGCTCCAGGCACCAGAGCAGAGATTCCCCTGCAGCCCATAGAGGTCCACGGTGGAGCAGATATCCACTCTGCAGACATGGAGGACCCCATGCCAGAGCAGGTGGATGTGCCCTGAAGGAAGCTGTGACCCCATAGAGAGCCCACACTGGAGCAGGCTCCTGGCAGGAACTGCAGCCCCATGGAGAGGAGCCCACGCTGGAGCAGGTTTTCTGGAAGGACCTGTGACCCTGTGGAAGACCCATGCTGGAGCAGTTCTTGAAGAAGTGCAGCCCCTCAGAAGGACCCATGTTGGAGAAGTTCATGAAAGACTGCATCCTGTGGGAGGGACCCCACACTGGAGCAGGAGAAGAGCATGAGGAGGGAGCAGCAGAGATTAAGTGTTATGAACTGACTGCAACCCCCATTCCCCATGCTGCTGCACCACTCGGGGGGGAGGAGGCAGAAGATTTGGGAGTGAAGTTGAGCCTGGGAAGAAGGTGGGGGTGCGGGGAAGGTGTTTTTAGTTTTATTTCTCACTATCCTACTCTGTTTTTAATTAGCAATAAATTAAATTCCCCAAGTCAAGTCTGTTTTGCCTGTGATGGTAATTGCTGAGTGATCTCCCTGTCCTTATCTCGACCCAAAAGCTTTTCCATCGTATTTTCTCCCCTTTTCCTGTAAAGGAGGGGGAGTGATAGAGTGGCTTGGTGGGCACCTGGTGGCCAGCCAAGGTCAACCCACCACACCAAGTCAAAACACCACTGAGAAAGTGCTTGTTTTAGTTCTCTCAAGGTTATTTGTATCCTGGAATCTTTGGCAATAATTTGAGGTATAAGGTAGTTACACTTTTATTTGCTAGACATGAAAAACCTAAATACAGCATTTCTTTTGTGAAATTAGGAAAATAACAAATGACTGATAGCCAATTAGCCACACTGCTTATACCATTTTGGCCAAATATATATATGTATATATATGTAATTTTCCAATACTGTACTGCCTAAATCAGAGTAACTGTCAGAATTAAATCATATTTAACTAAAAAAATCCCTACTTTCCAGAACATAAAAAAAATAAGAGTTTTTTCATTTCCTAGGCAAAGTTTTAATGCAAAAGTGTTGATGTTTCCTCTCCCTTGTTTAGCAATAGTGCCTATTCATTACAGGTATATGTTTTGGTTAGTGTATTGTGATGAACTGTTACAGCTATGTCTGAAAAATTGCTGTTATGAAGAAAAATTAGTTTATATTTAGAGAAAAGGTCTTAGGAAAATAAAGCTGTCATAAAGACATCAACTTATGCATACTAACCACATTCAGAATGAGGCAAAAAAAAAAAAATCTACTACCAAGCTAGTCTGCAAACCTGAAAAGTATTTGAATAGAGGTTATAATATATCATAAATAGGGCAGAATTAAAATAAATAGCATGAAAATAAATTTTGATCTTTTTTTAAATAAAAAATTAGTCAAGGAATTCAGCTTTCGTCAATTTTTATTAAATAGATTAAAAAGCAGCACAGCATAAATGCAAGTTAGAATGGAAACAACCTCAAGATAGAGTAACGGAAAAATTAGCCAGCAGAATCTATGTTTTATCTCAATACTGTGTTCTTCCTAATAGCTGCAGTATGACTCCACTGGTAAAAAATAATTCTGAAATTTGACTCATCTCCAAGTCAAAATGCAGGTGACAAAATCAAGAGTGTCTTCAACTGTGTGAGAGATGTTTAATTTTCAATATAACATTTGCCAGGTTAAAAATATGAATCTTGGTACATCTGGATAGTACAGAGAGACAGCAACAGCTGCAAAAATTTAGAATGTATTATGAACCATAACTTCTGGTCTTAGACTTTTAAACTTTCTACTTTATTACCAAGATACCATGTTAATCTTTCATAAATTGACAAGACTATTTATTTGTATATAGTTGCCAAATGCCAGACATGTCTACACTTCATCAATCTATTGACAGAGCGCCAAGGAATGAGTGGAGTAACATGCACTGCCTTCCAAAAATGGCATATTCGGCATTTACTTATTTGATTTGGTAAAACAAGAAAACAACTGCTCTCCTGTTGAAACAAGAAGATTGGTACAGTAATGTTTTACCTAAATAGAAATAATTGTCAAATTAGCAAAGTAATGGCAGAACTCATGTTCTAACAGAAGTATGAATGTTGAAAATTTTTATTTTTCTTGTGTAATATTATATTTCTGAAGTGTATATGCATCTACACACAAAATACTTTGTGTGTAATTTCCTGCAATATTTGTCATTAGAATTTAAAATTTACCAAGATTTCCCCAAAAATATTCAGAATATTTCATTTAATACAAGAACAAACTACAGTGCCTTTGGATGGACAGCCTTGTACATGACAGTAAATATTCAATCAAATACAAAAATCTTATAAGGATCTTATATGGAGTCTGTTGTCTGTGGCTCACGACTAGGCTAAGTTGCTGGAAAAATAAATCCAGGGAATTTCAATGTAAGCATCATTACTCAGTTCTATTTCCAATTTCTATTAAATACATTTCTATATATATAAAAAAAAAGAGTAACTAAATAACCTCAGTGAAAACATTTAAACACATTTGGTGAGAGGTGAAATATTTCAATCCTGAACTCTGAACCTCCTCATTAGCTTCCCTTCTTTACCTCATTTTTCAGTGTACCAACTTGTAAAATAATGTTTCATCAGAGATTGCTTTTAGCAATCTACCTCTGTTTGGCAAGGCTCTAAAACAATGTGCTTGACCTTAATGGACCTGGACAATGGCTAAGTACACTCTTCAGTGCTTTGTTGAATAGCAAAGGAGATGATAAACATATGCTTACACGATTTGCTGAGTTGGGGGTCTAGCTGTGTAAATGAAATACATATATTTTATACATCAGTTTATTTCAATACAGTACAGTTCATTAAGTAGTTTTTAAAATTGAGTAACCTAGAGCAATACTGAAAATTATACTCTGGGATCTGATACCTTTCAGCCTGCTAAGATCCAAGCTGCATTACTGGACAAAGGACAAGATGAAAGACAGAAGCAAAACAATATGAGAAGTAGAAAATAATATACTATCAATAGCTTTAGGAGATTAAATCAGAGATTTAAAATTTCACATGTAAATGAGTCAAGACAGTGATAGAATGGAGGTAAATTCTGTTCTAAGATGTGCTTTTATGTGAGGTAGCTGGTCATACAAACAATGATGTTGTGGCATTTGTCATTATGGCATCAACCAGGAGGACAACAGTAATGTAGAATCAGTTCTCATTTCCCTTAGAAAACAAAACAAAAATTTCAAATATTCTTCCAAAATATCATGTCATACAGGAATAGGAGGAAAACTACTGCTTATTGACAGAGTAGAGACATCAAGAAATACTGAACAATGCAAAAAGATAAATTTAGAGATTTTTTTTCATTTTGATGTACTAATTGAGAAGGATAACCTGATCTAACAATTAGAGGATGTGCAGAGATAGCAGCAGGAAAGTATTTCTTCTGCATTGCCTTCCAGCCCATTCTGTAAGAATAAGGAGTGCCTATGATATTAATTCCCTTTGACATAAATGGGTGATGACAATAGGCTGCAATGTGTGGTGGTGATGTTTGCTGTATGATTTTTGATACAGCTTAAGTAGCTATTTTTGAAACTGGATGAAACAGAAGTTTTAGAATGTGACATATGGGATAGAAGTGTGCTATAGTTATGGTAGTAGTTCTCCCTGTTGGTCTAAATGAACTGTTTACAAGATGTTTAGAAAATATGAACTGGTTAACTGATCAAAGCAAGAGCAAGTTGATATCTGTTTTGCTGGAGTTCTATGTAACTTTCATATAAAGAAAATAAAAAGAGTATATTCTCTTTTGAACATTCCTACCAAAGTTTGAGTCAGATTTTGGGCCGCCAGTTTGGTTTTCCAGAATTTATAAGTGTACCTAATGACCACTTCTGCATGGCCTTCTGACTGCTGAGTCAATACAGTCAAGATACAATAGCTCAGGACTGTTTAATTATGATATGATTGGCTCACGGTCCCAGTGGCCCATTTGAGCAACTGGATCAGCAGAGGTCATGCCTCCTTTGCTACTACCCTTTTTTCCTTAGCCAGGCAGCCACCAGCTGCCTATGAACAGGGATATTTTCATAAAAGGAAAAGCACTATATAAAGTTAGATATTGCAAACACTGTCTGGAAGCCTAGTCTCTAACAGTGGCCATTGCCAGATATTTCAGGAGCAAGCATGAGGAAATCCAGAGTAGTAATTAATAAAACGATTTGAGGAGAAATTCTTTCTAATCTTCATCAGAAGTTGCCTTATACATTGACATAAACAGATCTAGATATGTAAATTTTTATTCTGCCTGAAAACTGCTGGTGATTTCTTCCCACCTAGTTAAGTATATGGCATTTGTATCAAGTTAATTCTGCCTTGTGTCAAAAACATTACCTTTTCATTTCATCGTTTGTCCTATTTTATTCAAAAGGTAGACATCAGCTCTCTATTTTCTCTCTTCCATGGCCTTTCATCATTCTGCACACATCTAAATTCCTTTCTATGTAAACTCTCTAAAGAGCCCCAGGCTCTTCAGTCTCTCGTTTCCCCACCTCTAAATATTTTTATTCCTTTAAAACTGGAAACGCTTCTCTATTTCTTTTCTTTTTTGTGCAGAGTAATTGGAACTGTCTATATTATTTAAAGTGAAGATGAGTGACCTATTGAATATTATTACAACATTTTACTGTGGTTTTATTCCTTTTTTAACCACTGCTGCACAATGATAGGGGGGTTCATTATGCTGTTTTAGCAGCATTTAGATTTTTTTTCTTTGGTTCATGTTGACTTAGAAGTAGCATGTATGTACAGTACATGTTATTTCTTCCAGTGAACTTTCATCAACATTAAATTTCCTTAGCTCTCCCAGTGACCACTCATTCAGGTCACCCTGAACTTATCCGAAGAAAAAAGTTCAAAAATATTTCTCAGAATAAGCAGAAAAATGGTTGAATTCTACCCTATATAAAATATGGGGATATTTTTCTTAATAATGCTTTGGTGCAATTATTTTCATAGGTTAATGATCAACTTCTTGAATGGATGCAGGCGAGTCACTACCTCACCATTTAAAGCCTTCAAGAGCACATACAAAGATACCCAAAACAACAAAAAAAGAGCACTTGACCACACTATATAGCATTGTTCAGGAATACAGCCACTTATAGAATCAGAATCACAGAATGATTTGGGTTGGAAGGGTCCTTTAAAGATCATCTAGTCCAACCCCAACACTACCAACATATCTGTGGTGGTTTGACCCTGACTGGACACCAGGTGCCACTAAGCCGCTCTATCACTCCCCTCCTTAGCAGGGCAGGGGGAGAAAATGAGGTGGAAAGAAACCTCATGGGTCAAGACAAAGGCAGTTTAATAAAACAAAGACCACGTGCGGAAACAAAAGGGAAAGGACAACACAGACCCCACTCCCCACCTCTCACCAGCAGCGACGTCCAACCACCTCCCGGGAAGCAGGGCCCCAGCACGTGCCGCGGCTGCTCCCGAGGACAAAGGCAAACGTCCCAAACCACGAATGCCCCCCACTTCCTCCTTCCTCCCAGCTTTTATCCCTGAGCAGACGTCACATGGTATGGAATAGCCCCGGTCAGCCCGGGTCGGCTGTCCTGGCCACCCCCTCCCAAGATTCCGCCCACCCCCAGCCCACAGCGGGGGTGGGGGGAAATGTTGGAGAGGCAGCCCCGGGGCTGGGCAGGCACCGCCCGGCAACAGCCAAAACACTGGTGCCGCCTCCAGCCACCGACACAAAGCACAGCAGGCTGGCATGGGGAAAACCAACTCCCCCTCAGCCAGACCCAGTACAATATCTTAATAAGCTACAGAATGGACTTAGAACTAATATTTGTTGTAAGGATATGTGGAAGGAGAGGGCATCTGTCCTTTAAGGTTATCTGATCAAGGACCTTTTCAATGCAAGAGGAGATAATAAGTAAAGGGGGAAGCAATAAACAAGAACACAGAGAGACACAAACCTGGTAGACAAACTGTTGGAGATGATGTCCAGGACCAAAAGTCTCCAGCTGTTAATAGGCCATCAAGAAACTGCAGGCACAGCTTTGGAGAAGGCCAACCTGGACTTTTGTCCTGGTTTCAGCTGGGATAAAGTTAATTTTCCTCCTAGTAGCTGGTATAGTGCTTTGTTTTGGATTTAGTATGAGAATAATGTTGATAACACACTGATGTTTTAGTTGTTGCTAAGTAGTGCTTACACTAGTCAAGGACTTTTCCAGCCTCCCATGCTCTGCCAGGTGCACAAGAAGCTGGGAGGGGGCACAGCTGAGACAGCTGACCCAAATTGGCCAAAGGGATATTCCATACCATATAATGTCATGCTCAGTATATAAGCTGAGGGGAGTTGGCTGGGGGGCAGTGGTTGCTGCTCAGGGATGGGTGTGGCATGGCATGGCATGGCATGGCATGGCATGGCATTGGTTAGTGGGTGGTGAGCAATTGTATTGTGCATCACTTGCTTTGTATATTATTATTACTACTACTACTATTTTACTTTATTTTATCTCAATTATTAAACTGTCTTTATCTCAACCCATGAGTTTTCTCACTTTTACTCTTCTGATTCTCTCCCCCATCCCACTGTGGGGGGAGTGAGCAAGCAGCTGTGTGGTGCCTAGTTGCTGGCTGGGGTTAAACCATGACAACTTTGTAACAGTAAGAAGGGGGAACAAGAGGAACACATGGGTTTAGGATATCTGAGGGGTGTCTGTGGGACTATGCAAAATTTATGAAGGAATGTTTAGGGGAAGGGGATTGGGGGGGATAGACAGAAAGGGGTATAAAAGGGGCCGGTCACATGTAAAACAGGGCAGGTGAGTTTGAGCCCTGTGCCTGATCACTGCAGTCTGTCCTATCTTCTTCTTAAGTCCTTTCTTAACTATCTCTCTGCATAATCTCATTATCCCATGTGTGTGAGTGCTGTAAGGACTAAATGCCAGGGACTGGCATGAGTGAATACTGGGCCACCTACTGGAGTCAGACCGGGGGTGTAGGTGCCCCGGACCTGTGGTGTCAGCTACTAGAGCAGGTGAGGGTCTTTGTTCCAGCCACTGGGATGGGACCAGTGTGTGTGTCCCAGGCACAGCTACTGGGGAAAATGGGGTGAGTGAGAGCCTCAGCACAGGTGGTTGGAGTGGGACCACAGGTCACTAGCCTGTATGTGTGATGCCAGCTGCTGGGGGGAGGGGGGAGTGAGTGTCGGTACCTTCCCCAAATCTGGTGTGCATGGATGTGTGTGTGTGTGTAATTCTCTAGCAAACTTCAAGCTGGACTGGCTGGGGAATAGGAGGCCCCAGGTCTGGGCAGAGGGTCCGTGCTGGTTTTCGGGGAGACCTGCAAGTGTGGAGTGCCTGTGAGATGAGTATGCGAGTGCGTGCATGCTTACTAGTGAGCATCAAGCTGGACTAGCCAGTGAGTATGAGATCCATGAAGCAGGTAAGAGGATCCGGGCAGCAGTATCAGATGGACAGAGGAGCCATGCCAGTACTCGAGGGATCTGTGAATGTGCATGTGCTTGTGACTCTAGAGAGTAGTGTGTGTGTGTGCTTTCACTAACGAGCTTCAATCCTTACCAGCCAAAGAGGAGGAAGGGGACTTGGCTGCCTATACTTATGTTTTATGTGAGTCCTCGTAGTATTATATGTAGGTGCTGTTGAAGGCAGCATCTTGTCTGTGGCAGTCTGTGTAGCTGGCTGTGTTGGTGTCCCCTGTCTGCATGTGTATGTGTGTGGGATAAATGCTCAGCCTTGCTACTGGTTGAACCTGCAATTGGGAAAGCAGCAACCATGCCCATCAACCTGGAACAGAGACCCCTGGGTTTCAGGGCACCTCAGGCTGGTCCACAGTGCCTGGGCAGAAGGCATCCCTGGGCCCTGGAGCTGCTGGAGGTGGCAGCTGCTTATAACATCCCTTAATGTCTGTAATGCAGTCTGAAGTTCTAAGATAAAGATGGAAAGTGAGGGGAAAACAAGTGTGTTACTACAAACCTGTGTTTTCAGCTCCTACTGCTTATACAATTATAATGGATTTGACTGCCTTTGGTATTAGTAACTTCCCAGATGCATCTGTGGGTGGAACAAAAATGTGGAAATGAAAACTGAGAGGGCATTGTATGTTTAAAATATTCACCTTCACTTACAATAATTTTGATTCAAGCAGTGATCTGTGTATACCTTAGTTTTCCCATTTGTAAAATGGTTATAGTCAGAATATGCTCTTTCACCACTACTAAACTTCTCCCACTTCTTAGTTCCCTTGCTTTCCCCCATTCATTTCCTCTTCTGAGGATGAAAGGAGAGAGATCATTATTGGAACTGCTTATTAGCAAGCTTGATTCTCTCCCATTAGCCCCATCCCTAGGTAGTGGCACTCCAAAGGCTCTATGCATGCTGGGACACAGTCCCAATTCACCTGTCCTCAGTGATGTGGTAAAGATCTGTGTTCCTTGACCAGTCACCCATTTTATCCCCTGACACCTGCCAAACTTCATAAGCCTCAAAATTATATGCCATACCTCCCCAAGTATTCAAATACTATGAATTAGTGTTAAATGAGTAATAAAGGATATTAATGACATATGACAGAAGTATTGTAATCTTCTTTTTCCATATCCTTAATTTCCCCAGCATTTAATTTTAAACTCTTCTAACCTGTAACTCATGAACCAACATGAAAAAATATGTAATGAGTAGATAAGGAATATTTTATGCTGCTGGTATATGGGAGACTTTTAGTTTGCTGTATTAGAGGAGGGTATAAAGATTTCCATTTAGACAATTACACTTCTCCCTCCAGACTGAACTACTCAGTTTTAAGTGGCAGAGATAATTTTACTCTATTCTGTCAAATACCTTTATGGCATTTACCAGTGAGAGCCACTGGAGCACAATTCTGCTTAGATTTCTAACCATCTTCAACAGCATCCTAGAATTAATTAGTATCCATCTTCTTGGTGTAAATTCCCACTTGAGCCTTCTGAGTAATTGAAGAGCCATACCTTAATCTTTTAGCTTAATTGTTGTGATGTTAGGTAACTGTACACAGGCCCATAGTTATTTTGTGACATTATGTTGTACTGTAAAACATACCTCTGAATCTGAGTCCTTACAGGAACTAAAAGAACTTTAACCTAGCACTTCCCTTTGTCCAGGTTTAAAGAGTGAATTAGAAAGAAGAGTATGTCAGCAGTAAAAAAAGAAGTCATAAATGCATTATTAAAAAATTCTATATTTTGATAAGCATTTCAAGTGGTTTTAGTCAGAAAAGTTATTAATGGTGTCTGATCTATTTAATTCCATCCAGATCCTTAGCTAAAGATAATATTAGTGAAAAAATCATGGAAAGTCATAAATTGATTTGAAAACTACATAATAATATGTAAAATTCATGTAATAGTATTGTATCATGAGCAGTCAACCTTCCTGACCCCATAAATCATATGGCCAAGAGCAACAAAATATGTACCGTATTCCTTCAAGTGCTGAGAGGGGGCTGAGCTTTGGGACTACGCTAGGAGATGGCAGTGGCTTCCATAATTATTACAGGACAGGGATTGGATAAATGGGGCTCACCTTGGCCTGGCCAGGTCAGGTTTGCATTTTTCTGATTCATTTTCCACCTCTGCTCAAGAATCAGGTTACCCTGGTTCAGCACATATGGTTACAGCTGCTCATTTGATCCAGAAATGTGAGGACATGTGTCGTGGTTTAACCCTAGTCAGCAACTAAGCACCACACAGCTGCTTGCTCACTCCCCCCACGGTGGGATGGGGGAGAGAATCAGAAGAGTAAAAGTGAGAAAACTCGTGGATTGAGATAAGAACAGTTTAATAACTGAGATAAAATAAAGTAAAATAGTAGTAGTAGTAATAATAATAATAATCATAATATACAAAGCAAGTGATGCACGATACAATTGCTCACCACCCGCTAACCGATGCCCAGCCTGTCCCTGAGCAGCGATCGCTGCCCCCCAGCCAACTCCCCTCAGCTTATATACTGAGCATGACGTTATATGGTATGGAATATCCCTTTGGCCAGTTTGGGTCAGCTGTCCTGGCTGTGCCCCCTCCCAGCTTCTTGTGCACCTGGCAGAGCATGGGAAGCTGAAAAGTCCTTGACTAGTGTAAGCACTACTTAGCAACAACTAAAACATCAGTGTGTTATCAACATTATTCTCGTACTAAATCCAAAACAAAGCACTATACCAGCTACTAGGAGGAAAATTAACTTTATCCCAGCTGAAACCAGGACAACATGGAAGACTCCAGAACCAGAAATTGGCCAATCAAAATCTTTCTCTGTGCTCCATTGAAGTCAACACCATTGCTGCATTCAGAATTTGGATCTAGAGTTCATGAACTTCTACACTGTCCCCAAAAAGAGTTTATAACCTCCAAGTATCCTTATAGCTAATAATATGATGTAAGGAAGGAAAGATCTATCTGAGCAGAGAGATCTGATTTCTTTAATTGTTTAGCCATATTAGGTAGTAGGAAGGAAGGAAAAATTCTTGCAGTGTAGGAACACATAGCACACATGAATGTCTTTGGCAATGCCCACTCTTGTTGACCTGCATGTTAGAACTTCTGTTGAAGAGTGGTAGATCAACTAAATTTGACAATTTCTATAAGGTTGGCATACAAGAATTAGCAAGTTAGTTAAAAACACAATGATTTAAGCTGTTGGAGTGCTATATATAAGGAATCCATTGATTCCACAAGAATATAATGCAAAGAAAGCATAATAAATATATGACTGGAATCAACATCAGGCAGTACTCATAAAAAACTCCTTAAAAAATATTCATGATAGTATTTAAATTTTACATTCAAGTCATGACAGTTTGAAACATGGGAGGCAGTAAAATTGTTTGAACAGCAGTGGTCAAAAAAGTGAAATATGTCTATCCAACCCTGTCAGTGTCACATGGATTACAGAGGCTGTGAATGCAAAATATCATCCTGTTAATTTCTGTACTTTGTAATAGCTGTGGATTGCTGTTTTTTAAGTATAACTTTAATTTTTAATATTAGGATTTTCTTGTTTTCCTGGTTTTGAGAAAACTGTGTTTTCCACCTAAACATTTGATAAATATTTAAACCATTCATTTGCCTCATTTTTGGTCTAACAATTTTCTTAATTAAAATACATAAATAAATAAAAAGATGTGAAATGGACAGATCATTTGCTTACCTGTTGAGGCAGGAAACAGCATTAGCACAAACCTGTGAAGAAATAGAAGTGATGAAAATGCTTGACAAAGAAGCAGAAAGACATATCAATGGCAAAGCAAACTCAGAAGTGTTGCAATAACCAAGGATGCTCTTCTGTAAGTAGTCAACATGGATTCACCAAGGGGAGATCATGCTTGACCAACCTGATAGCCTTCTATGATGGCGTGACTGGCTGGGTGGATGAAGGGAGAGCAGTGGATGTTGTTTACCTTGACTTCAGCAAGGCTTTTGACACTGTCTCCCATAACATCCTCACAGACAAGCTTAGGAAGCACGGGTTAGATGAGAGGACTGTGATGTGGATGGAGAACTGGCTGAACGGCAGAGCTCAGAGGGTTGTGATCAATGGCACAGAGCCTGCTTGGAGGCCCGTAACTAGCGGTGTTCCCCAGGGGTCTGTACTGGGTCCGGTTCCGTTCAATCTATTCATCAATGACCTGGACGAAGGGATACAGTGTACCCTCAGCAAGTTTGCTGACGATACCAAACTGGGAGGAGTGGCTGATACGCCAGAAGGCTG
>WAAD01003486.1:7736-22224 GCA_013389945.1 Fregata magnificens | reverse complement strand
ATGATTCTATGATTCTATGATTCTATGATCTGAGCATTTGGCATACTCAAAGGATGGTCTCTAGTAGCTCTGAAGTACTGGAGCACTGAATTTAGCCCTTGATCTAATTGGATTCTGGGCTTGATTTTAATGATATTAATTCATCATAGATTTGAGTCTAAAGCCTCCTATTTTTTAGAAAAGCAGGCTGAGAAAACCCTAGGAATTTGTATTTAATGGAGTGTTTAAACATTATTAATTTTAATGAAGTTGTAGTTCTTAAAGTCATTTGAAAGCCCAGACTTAGTTAAAAACAAACTTTCCATGTCATCATATTTTTTGACATTTATAAAATGTTCTTGTTTCAAAATGGAGTTTAAGCTAGAACTTTGTAATTTCCTTTGAGAATAAATACATAAACCAGCTTCCTTTTAATTCAGTATTTTTTATAACCAAAATGATCATTTCTTGTGGCTCTTAGTGTTTGAGAGAAGACTCTAAACAGAGAGCAAGCTCTCTATGAATAGTAGAACCCCCATTGTTATTTGGGGCACCAGGTATGCATCATGTTCCACAGAAGAAAGTTTCAGTAGTATACAGCTACCTTGAAATAATGAGGGGAATTTTCCAATGAAGTTAAGCAAGGCATTTCTTTCAGTAAAAAGAACCTGAATGTCTAACAGTCAAAATTTATCAAACTTGGTATGTTTCCATAAAACGTCTGTTTTGACAAATACCAATTTTCTAACAAAAAACTAAACAAACAAGAAAAAAATCCATGGAAATTCTCATCCAGCTTTATGCTGACCTCTGCAACTTAGGCTATAGAGTTTATCATTCTCTATGTGGAAGACACGGAGCATTGAAAAGCATTGACAGTGCTTTTCTTCAGTATGTATTGAGAGATCGAGACCCAGAAATTTAGGATTGCTTTTCAGGCTGTAAAGAAAACGTTTGTGGGTTTGGTTATGGTTTTTTTGCAATCCTGTTTCCTCCACAAATTAATTATTTCTTTACATTTCTTCAAACCTCTTCCTCTACCAGTCCTATCTCTACTGTTCTTGATTTCTCATCCTTCCTTTGCTTGCCTAGGCTTAATACCAGTCTTATCCAGTCACTTTGAGATGCACATCTGAATTCTTTATTTCTTTCAGCTAATTTATACTTCCTTCTTATACCACCTCCTTCCAGGTCACTGCTCAAAAAATCAGTTGCTAATGTTGACTTCTTCCTTCTTCTTATTTTTCTTCATGTGGCAGTTCCACCCTTCTCCTCCCTCCTGGCTTTATCTTCTCTCCTGCCCAGTTATCAGTCCCATTCTACCCATTTATCTCCTAATGTCTACATTCCCAAATCTTGGTTTCCAGAAACAATTTTGTGACTCCTTTGTTTACCTTATTCCAAACGCCTCTTTTTGTTTGGTGTGCTCCAAGCTTCTCACCTGATCTACTTATTCCTTTTGTTCCCAGTCATCAGTTACTTCTGTGTTTTTTTTCTTGCATCCCGGTTCAACTATTCAAGCACGAAAAGATAGGTGAATAAGGAAAATAATAATAATACATTGCAGAAGGACAGTAGAAAAGAATTTTTCCTTTTCTTTTTGGAGTTAAGAGTATTGACATACTGTAAATAGTCATCGATTCAGATAAAGTTTAGTTGGAAGTTCCTCTGTGGGACCTATAATCTAGCCTCCCACTCAGAGTTGGGGCTGTCGCAGCACTGGAATAATGAGGTCAGCTGTGGATTTTTTCCAGTCAAGTCTTGAAAACCCCCAAGAACAAAGACGCCATGATCTCCATGAGCAGCTTGTTGCACTCCTGCACTACATTTCTAGTAAAGAAATTTCCCCCCATATCCAGCCTGAACTTCCCAAGCTGCAATGTGTGACCTTTGCACCTCGTTTAAATCATTTGGCACTGCTGATAAGAGCTGATAATTGCCATTCAAATGGTTGCAGGCAACCACCCATTAGCTTCCTCATTCCCAGACTAAATAAATCTAGCTCTCAAATTCTCCTGCTGTCTGCTGTAACTCCCAGGCCACTTTCAACAGAGTCAGTTGTTTTGTGGCCCGTACCCCACATCCCTTCCTAGTTATTCTTTCCTAGGTTCAGAACTTTCCAATTCTTACTGAACCTCATTTTTCTGCTGGGCAAACCTTCAAGGTACTGATGTCTCTCTGGATTGAGCCTTTGCTATTTGTTGTGTCATCTGCTCCCACTAGTTCAGTTGTTTATGGCATGCTTTGTGTTATCATCCATTACTGAAGATGTTAAACAATACAATCCCCAGAACTGACTCTGGGGTGCTTTGGCCATTACTGGGACACCAGTTGGATGTTAAGCTGTTGACCACCAATGTAATCAATTTTCAGACCACTTAACTGTCCAGCCTTTACTTCCTCAGCTTCCAAATGAATGCACTGGGAGATTATGTCAAAAGCCTTAGTAAAGTGAAGGTACGCCACACCCACCATTCTCCCCTTGTGCACAAAACTGTTATTTCATTGTAGAAGGCAGTCTGGCTGGTCAAACACCGTAAATCCTGGGTAGGTCTGCACTGAGTATTTATTCTTGTCTGTCATGTGCATGGAAGAGGACTCAAAGAGGACATTTTCCATTGATCTTTACAGGGACTGAGGTAAGGCTGCCTGGACTGTAGTTCCCTTCATCTACCATCTTACCTTTTGTTTTTTTGAGATGCTAGCTATTTTCCAGTTCCCAGAGATTTCCCTGATACGGTCCACCATTTTTCGTAGATACAAAACATAGCCTCACACTCATATTGGCCATGTCTTTCAACACACTTGGGTAAATTCCCTCCAGCCCCATAGATGTGATCTGATCTCTCTGTATAGTCTGTTACTGTCTTGCCACTCTTGGCTGTCCTTCTCCAAACTGTGGCATTGTATGCAGAAGTCAGGGAATAAGTTTTGCCCTTGCTGCCAAGGGCTTGTGCATTAGTGAAGAGACATCTGAGGAAATTGAACAGTGACCCTTCTGAACAGGCATGTGAAAGTCCCACAGATGGCCTTCTACCTCACATATGTCATCTGTTTTGAACTCTGTTAGACTACAGCTCCTGTAGTCTAACCTGTTTTAAGGCCCTCCTCACAAGTTGAATCTTGACAGCATAATAGGAGGAGCATGGCCAAAACTTTTTGTATGTGTTTGTAGTGAAGATGGTTCATTATTTTTGTTATTCATGATGAGAAATATGAGATGCACTTTTAGAGAAACAATGTTTTAAATTTTATTGGGATTTAGAAGCTTATAGTGTTTGTGCTTTGATATTAATTCCTTCCTTTTCAAAGTGTTTTTCAGTATTTTCTTAGTATTTCTGAATATAAGCTTCAGTGAGCATTTGATATTTCTTGGCAAATGATTTCAATACTGCGCTGTTCAAACCTGCTGTTAGTAATGCTGCTAGTACCAAATAGACAGCCTCCACAGAAATCTTACTGAATGAGATCTGTGAAACAGAAAGAGAGGTCTGAGAAGTGGTGGCTCTTGGCCCAGCCTCATCAACAGTACTAGAGGCGTGAGGCACAGGGAGCGGGATAAACGCTGAGTGTGGTGAGCTGAGTGCCAGAGTTGCTGGAAGCAGCTGTTGATTCTAATTGTGCTTTGCCGGCCCTGTGAATACAGGCCTCGGCGTGGCATGGCCCAGGAGTCTGGAGCAGCAGAGGAAGTGATATCAGCCTCCCTGGAGGCTGGCACTGAACAACAAACTATCATCCTTTCACCTGTCACTCCGGCACCCCACTCAAGGAGGCTAGGTGCCAAACGAGTAGGAAAGGAGTTTTGCAGCAAGGCTCAATCTCACCTACAGGTGTTTAGGTCCTTCACTACCAGAGGAGCAATGCTGATATTACCTCTGTGGTGGTTCAGTATTTTGGAATTTGTTTTCTCATATGGATTCCTTGACTTACTAAACTTATCTTTAAGGTTACCCGATTCCCAGAAGTACTGGATGTGAAGTGCCACTGCCTTTATCTGTGTCTGAGGTGCTTTATGCACTGAACTACTTCTGGTGGTTTTGGCTAAACTAATTATATTTCTAATGGGAGACTTAATCTGGGGAAAAGGAGTCAAATCTGGCAGTAGTCACCTTTCCATGCCAGCCTGTGAAAATCTTCTAGACTTTGTTTTTTCTTATTTCTTAAGTCCAGGTAATCGGATTATTTTTTCTTTAAACCTTGATTCACTAAAGAAGGGTTCCTGCTCTGTGCTTCTTTGGAATGTTGGAAAGGAATCCTCAAAGGTGGCTTCATGGGAAGCATAAGAGGTATCTCAGCTGGTGAGGAGAGGTGGATCCTGTTGAGAAGAAGAATAGAGGAAAAAAATTTGCTAGACAAACAGTCCCCGCCCTCCTGAAACTAGTTCTGTTCCTAGTTCTACTGCAGGTCCTTAACTATGTGGTGTCACATAAGGTATTTGCATATTGTCCTACAGATAAAGTAACCTATTGAATACATCTGGGACATCCAGGCTTCTTGCCCTCACAGATGTTCTGAGACACATAAGATGCTGCAATAGTAAATATGGCGTTGGGGAGTGTGGTAGCTACCTTATTCCCTTGAGTGCACTATCCTGCAGTTAACTGGCTAAACTAATGCTCCACATTTATACAACAGAGTGCTCACATGGCTTATGATAGATCAGATGTGTCTGCAGGTCAGCAAAGATGAAAAGCAGCATCTGATAGGCAGGCGTTGGTAGGATAGGCATAGGTAGATCCACATGCTGCTGAAGAGCATGTCTGTGTCCTGGATGAGGATTCCAGACTGGCTCAGATTTCAGGTTGAAGAATTTCCCCGTACACAAGCTTCATGCATTTTCATGGTGCAACTTATACTTCCCCAGTTATGGTGTATGTTTTGGAGTAGTAATATCCTTAGATGTGGTTGGAGTATCTTAGTGTCGTGGTTTAACCCCAGACGGCAACTAAGCACTGCACAGCTGCTCACTTGCTCCCCTCACAGTGGGATGGGGGAGAGAATCAGAAGTGTAAAAGCGACAAAACTTGTGGGTTGAGATAAATACAGTTTAATAGCTAAAGGAAAAGCTGCGCATGCAAGCAAAGCAAAACAAGGAATTCATTCACTACTTCCCATCGGCAGGCAGGTGTTCAGCCATCTCCAGGAAAGCAGGACTCCATCATGCATAATGGTTCCTTGGGAAGACAAAATGCCGTAACTTCGATCATCCCCTCCTTCCTTCTTCTTCCTCCAGCTTTATACACTGAGCATGATGTCACATGGTGGGGAATATCCCTTTGGTCAGTTGGGGTCAACTGTCCTGGCTGTGTCCCCTCCCAACTTCTTGTGCACTCCCAGCCTACTCGCTGGTGGGGTGGTGTGAGAAGCAGAAAAGGCCTTGACTCTGTGTAAGCACTGCTCAGCAATAATGAAAACATCTCTGTATTATCAACACTGTTTTCATCACGAATCTAAAACATAGCCCAACAGTAGCTACTATGAAGAAAATTAACTCTATCCCAGCCAAAACCAGTGCACTTAGTTATTCTGTGTATGCTGCCTGTGGCCCTCATTTATTTTGGGAAACTGCAGTGATTGGGAGCAGTAGATTTTGCGTATGATGGAAGCTTTAATGGTGTCTCATCCTTTTATTGCTGTGACACTTTTCCATGTGACCAGCAATTTAAGGCTCTACAGAGTAATGGCAATCTTGCTGACATTGGGCTGAAGGTCCTGGAGCAAGATATAAGTGGAAAAAAGATTTCTGCACACTGTTGGTACAAACTTTCTTTTTCCAGCACTGGGAAGAGTTTGGGACAGAGGTATCAGGTATCAGGTATCAGGACAACCCTACCACAGCTCTTTCAGTGAGACTTGGAATATAAATATGTGTTACGGAGTCACTGGGAAGGTTTGGTGCAGATGAGTCAAACCCTCTGCTATTGAAGAGGTGCAGAGACGTGAAGGGGAGATACTTTGTGAGCTCAAGTCTGCTGCAGAAGTGAGCTTGAGGCAAGTGGAGCGCTGCGATGTGGGACTGTTGGCTCAATTCAGTTGGCTTGTTGAAATGGAGTCTGAAAATAGCATCGCTACCAAATAGCAAAGACCTAGGCTAAAAGTGGTGAAGAGCTTTCAGATGAGATGAGAAGCAGATGTATGTACTTGAGATGCATATATAAGAAATGGAATAGAAAACCCATTAAGAACTCCTTGAAATAAAATCCAGCAAAATAGTCTCATAGCTAATGGCAACAAGGAAAGAATCTAAATGTAACACTGTAGGTTTTAAGTTATATTAGGGAGCATGTGCAGCCTGAAAGAATTTTGTTTCTGAAATTGTCAAAATATGATTTCATGTCCATCTACAAGTTGGAGTATATAGCTCTTCTTTGATAAAAACAAACCAACCCCTATGTAGGAATAGGGAGGCCAGCAGTAAAATGTATTTTTTGCATTATGATAAGTTGTATAAAATTTGAGTGGAATTTTGTATGGGCAGAATTTAGTTTGGCATTGAATAAAGTTCAGGAAATCTTGTATCTTTCCTGCTTTGGTAACTGTTAGAAGTATTGTTTCTTGAAAAGGCATTGTATATGAAGTAGTACCTCACATTGAACAGTTGCCTATTAGGCTTTTGCCTAAATTGGTAGTTTGTAACTCACACAATTAATAATATCCCTGCTGTAAAACCTGTGCTGTAGCAGTAAGTTATCCTTGGATAAAATATAAAGATAATTATAAATTCAGAAAACTGCTTCAATTTCAGTGGATGCTCTGACATAAATCAGCTTTGATTTTAATATATAGGCTTTTAATGCATAGGCCATACTAGGCATAAAATGTGAACACGAAACAAGGGCTGGATTTGCTTTGTCCATTTTTTCAGGTCAGCCTTGGTCTGAAAATATTTGTGAGGAAACTGCTCTCCTTGCTCTAGACACCTGCTGTTCTCTGAGTCAGGCTCATTATATCTACCATGTATCATTATATTCTTTAGCAATATCGATTTCTGTTGGATAATAATTCAAGTGATGTCAGCAATATATGGCAGCATCTACAGAAAATGTTGCAGAGGAGAGATAATAAAATGATGAAACAAATGATCTACACGAGAAAGAAAATTAATAGGATCATATTTTGTATCTCTATCGAAAGCTGAAAACTGCTACATAACTACATTGTCAGATATGATTTTTTCCAGTGAGCTTTTTTTTCTTTTACTGTACTTAAACATGTATTTTTTCAAACTCATGTAGCAACTGCTTTTTAAGAATGAGGAATGAAGAATTCATGTAGAAGAATATAGAAGTCCAAAAGAAGCAATAAAAGTGTTTGAGGCAAAAGGTCTTCTTTTTCTTTCTTTTTTTTAAAAGCTTTTCTGATTAAGCTGCTTTTGGTCATTTTCAATGCTTTTCTTAAGGCTGTCAGATTTTCAGACTACATACATGGTATTTTTTTAAGGTAAGCCATTTTCAGAAAAAATAAAAAATATTTATTAGTCTCAAAGTGCATATGTAATTGTAGCATGAACTTCAATTCTTAGAAACACTTCATCACTATGACCCTGACTGAGCATAATGCTTAAACATGCATAATTTTAAGGCATGGATATTAAACTCATTGAAATCCATCATACATGGCTATTAGAAGTGCTTTATGTGTCTTTCAGACAGTGAGAGACTTGAAAGAATTACTGAAATTTCACGGAGTTTCAAGTAGAGCAGTAAGGATGAATTTTCTATTTAAAATGTATGGATACCTTTAGCTAGAAAATGTTGAAAAAGCAGGGTGGTTACTGTGACAAATTTGTGACTTTATTCTGTATACGTTTACAACCTGCCCTTTAACATGCTCAGGACAAAGGCAAGGAAGCCCCTGAAGAAAATCTGAAGTCATAGGCTCTGTCCTGAGACATTGCCTTTTGCATTTATAGATTGTTAAAGGATACTTTGGCTACAGATGCTGTGATGCTACTCAGCCTTCACTGTAAACTGTGTATTTGTTCACTCTGTTTTTTATTCTATATTAAAATTCTGAAAAATGAGGCTTTGTAAATTATATTATCATCTTGATGATATTCTGAAGAGGATATTGAGCATTATAATAATCAAACTCTTATTGACTGAAGATCAGGAAAGGTCTGAATGTAACAGGAAGCCAGGTTCTTATACATGTGATAGGTTAAATAGCTTTAGGAATATTTGTAAAATTGTGGAACTGCAATTTATTGAAGCAATTTCCTTACTTAATCTGAGAATCAATTAACTATTTTATTTTGGTTTTAGAGGCACATAAAGATTTTAACGTATCCAATAATGGACTTTAAGTAACAGGTGATTTGAAAAATTAACTATTAAAAATTAATAGTGTTATTGTGTTCTGTTTAGATATGTAGTGCTGCTTCATCTTGAATGCTCTGCACAATTCTAGTCATACCATATAAAAAAATAGACTTGGAAAAGATTCAGAGAAGGGTAACGAGAAAGGTATGGAGTGGCTTTGTAGACAGAATTCAGTCAGCTAAGACTCTTACTTCTAGAAATGCCTGAGAGATGTTATATTTGGGATCTGTGAAGTTGTCTGCAGTATAGAGATGAACAAGAATTGATTTCTCATCTAGTTGGTTTGAGGCCAACTTAAGAACGTGTAATTTATACAAGCTCCACTTCTACATTCTTCCTTAAGCATAATGCAGGATGCTTTGCCTCAGAAGGTATTTTGGTCTCGCTCAGGATGACTGCTCTTTTGGTCTCATAGCCTTATGTTCTAGTTATTCTAACTTTTCAGCATTTTAATAATAAACATATTGTCTGAATAGGCTCATTGTGGGTGAACATTACTGATTTAGTAGAAATGGAAAGAGTCTACCATTGTCATGTTTTTTCAAGAATTGCAAGTTTTGCCAATGTGGTGTGATTTACAGAACAGCGTTGCATTAAATCTGGCTCAAACCTGTTCAGACCACCACTGTAGGAATAACATCTCCATAGTTACTATTAGGAGGGATATAATTGGAAACCACTGTCACAATTGTAATTTCTGCTTATGTCTTGCATGATTTAAAAAAAAAATCATTTGATATGCCTGTCTGTATGTATTTACTTTCAAAAAATAGTAAATAAAAGGGCAAATAACATACACTGATTCATAGATTGTTAATCTGTGCAGCATCAGAGTAAAGGAATGCATAAATATTGGTACAGAACTATGGTTCTTTTCTACACTTCAAGATTCTGATCATTTCTTTCTTCCTGTTTCAAAGCACGCATTCCTATAACAACATTTTTAGTAATAAAACATCATCAATGAAATACAGTTTAGGCTGCAACCACTTTTTTTTTTCCCCCCCTTTGAGGTAAAACTCTTGAACTATTAAAATCCAAAAAGTGTTTTGTTCCTGTAAAGATGTGCTTGATCCTTGAGCATTTTAAAGTTGTGATTATGTGGCTTTGACAACTGTATGAGACTCATGTTTTCCCAGTAGTTTGTTTTTTTATAAATTGAGGTTTCTTTACGGTGGTCTTGGTGATCTTTTAGCAAACGGGATGGAACTGCTGATGTGACAATGCACCCACTGCAGTTTGTGAACCTTAATTTATGCAGACATTAAAATGCTGGGTACAGTCTTTTTAATGTTTTGTTCTAGAGAATAGTGAGTTAAATTAAGACATAATAATAAATACTTCTAGTCATTTTTGTGCTCCACCTATTATCTGAGATATGCAGATCAATTTATTTACATCTCAGCTATGAATTTGTGATTTATTATCAAATGTCTTAAAATCTTGAAAGCAATTTATTTAATTGAAGTTTTTCCTTTAGCCTGATACAGGTGATGACATAATTAGGAGGATATTTTATGTTTAGGAAGATGATTTGGAGAAAATAGAGTTAATTAGAACTTATTTAATGACAGATCTTACTGATGCAGTTGAAAACTACAAAGTAGAATATTTATTTTTCTAAAATTCATGTATTATTCTTTAAAATATAGTTATATTTTATTGATGATGGCTTTGGAGCTTTGGTTTTGAAAAATCATTAATGGAAAATGTAATCAAGTTTTTCAATATCTTAGAACTTAAAGTACAGGAAAACTACTGTAAAATTTAAAAGCAATGTTAGAAACTTTACCTATGTAAGTACTGTGAGAAATACTTTTTCTATTTTAAATGCTACTAAGTAACATTGTTTGAATAGCATTTTTACTTCAGGAGTGCAAATGGCCTCTGAATTACACTGTTTTATTCTATATGAGTAATTTGTCCCATTATGATGACTGTAATCTTTTTCTCATTTGTTTTTTTACTGCTTGCCTTTTCTAGGAAGTAGAGGTTGGTATACTTCTTCTGTCTTTCATGATTCTGTGAGTTTTTCATGTATACATTGATTCCTTATGTTTTACTAAATGTAGGTTGTTTCTCCCTCTCCAGGATGATTATTTTCGTACATGGAGTCCGGGTAAACCATTTGATCAAGGTAAGATTCTGCTACTAGCTATTTGTATGGGATAAAATTTAAGTATTTATAATTGTGCTCCTGTTCTAGGATACCTACAGAATTCTGTGAATTTGTGTCAGTTTCTCCCTCTTCAACTGATTGATTTAAAGAGGGCCAAAAATTGAGCCTAATCATCATTTTATATCTGTGATTTTTGCAAACTTTTATTGATTAGAGACAGAGACGGGAGCATTAGGAACCTCTAAAGTAGCTTAAAGTTTCCCTCATATAAACAAGTTCATGGGGTTTGGGAGGTTTTGTTTTGTTTTATTTATATATTTAAGTTAAGCACTGTTGCATTTTCAGTAGGTCATTTGAAGAAAAACAGGCGTGCAATCTGATATTTGTCTTTTGCAGTTAAAAAAAATTCATTAAAATGTTGAAAGTCTCTTTATATCTGGCTGATGAAAGAAGATCCAGAAAAAGTGTTTTGGAAGTCTCTGTCATGTTCAAGTGATCTGTCTTGAGGCAAAACACAGATGGAGCTTTGAGAATGCTACAGTACAACAATTTCAGCCTTAGAATAATTTGAGCAAACGCAGCAAATTTTCACATTAAACATTCCCTCTGCAAGCATTGGAACTTCAGATTTACTGTCAGTATAATCCACTTCATGTATGTTGTTTCAAAGTGTATGACTACAGTTGTGAAACTACTGAGAATCTTGATGCATTTGTTTTTTTAATTGCTACAGGGAACACTTCAGAGACTTTGTCTTTTCTGATAATACCAATGGCACAAATGCAATGAAGAATCAGTGTAGGGGCTTGTACACAAGAGACTGAGTTAAAAATATGTTGCAAAAATAATGTTTACTCAATTTAAAGAACTTTCTCCATAATGGATGCTGACTTTTAAGGGAGATTTATAATGAATTATATTTTATTACAACCACATCTCTTAGAGATGGACTTTCCACCATGTTCTATGCCTTTGTCACTTTAATTCAGGATTACTGTAGTAAGCCTGTGAAAGGAAATGCCTTAATTTCTTAAATGAAAGCACCTGGCTTGTTTTGCCAGTTTGTGAGAGAGAGCAGTAGAGGGAGGGGAAAAAAGTCACATTTATGTTATCACTACTCTGTGAATTGTGGTGATTTTCTTCTGATTTGGTGGAAATTTATAAATGTTAATTTAGATCTGTGGCAGCCTGAATATTTTAGAACCTGACAATTTTACAGACCATGCGTCTCTCCTCATTATATACTAATACATTAGGAAAAAGTACTTGACTTTAGTCTTCTGACTCCTCAGAGAAAAAGATTCCTTTCTTTTGGTGAAGTACCTCATCTCAGAAGCAGGCTTATCACTTCACTGCAAACTACCTCTTGTCTATTCCTTTTCTTCTTTGGTTTTTGATAGAGGGGCATGGTCTGCAAATATGTTTTTAATATGAGAACTGGAATAGGTTATACTCTAACTGATGACTTACTGGTGGCAAAATCTTTCATCAGAAGGCATTGAACTGAATATGCTGTAAATTTTGCTCATTATTTTTTTTGTTATTGCATACTTGATATGTTTTGGGAAGAAGGTTTCCCAGTCAATATCTTGGTCTCTATGTTGTCAGAATTGGCTTCCTCTTACTTTTGGGTGTAATGGGAAATGATTTTTTTGAAACATAGCAAAATATTCCTGAGAATAAAATGTAGCTATGGAAGTACCATGTACTTGTTCATACATTCAAGTCTCTCTCATCAGATGGAAAAAGTGATCATGGGTGATATTTTGTGGGAAGAGCTTTAAAACTGTGGCAACCTCGCAAATGTCAGTTCCTTAGGAGTGAATGTAATGTTCATGATTTACTGAAGAAATCACATCTTTTACGATTCCCTATGTTTGCCAATAAAAGACATGCATCAGTGACAATCTCAGCACATTTTTTTTCCCTCGTATTATTTAATGAGATAGGAAAAAGTGAGAGTTGATAGACTATAAAAACTAAGTTTTAGGTGTACGTTCTTATAATCTCTGTAAGCGTCGTTCCAGGGCTGTGCCAAAAGCACTGCACCAGCACCATTCCGCTCCAGTTATGTACCACTTCACTACTAAGTTTAAAACAAATAAGGTTTAGCTATTAATTAGCTTTTTCACCTCAGTAACCATACGTGTAGACTTACAGGTTTTTAATCTTTTTTATTTTCTTTTACTGAAGTGAACTATTCAAAACAGTAAATGGGGACATCACGAATGACTGACTGTGGAGTCCTGTGATCTGTTGGGGCTTGTTGCAAGCCAAGCAATCTGTGTTAGAGAATCTTTATGAGGGTTTCCCCTTCAATCTTCTGTTATTGCCATTCTGGTTTGTGTAGCAGCTACTCTCTCAAGTGAAAGCATTCCATAAAAAATGTTCTCCGAAATGAAAACATGAAACTCCTAAGTGAAGACAAATTTTTAAAATGTAGAGATAAACATGCAGTAGGAGACTAAAATTGCTCACTAAAGATAATGTTTAAACAGGAGCAGTAACAACTTCCCATGTCTGTTTTGTTAAAGTTTGTAATAATAGTGCTGATGATACAGGCAAATAAGTTCGAGGACAGAAATAAATAATATCCTTAATTTAGCTCTATCAGTGTTTTATTTCTTTTCCTTTTATTTGTTTTATCAATATTTGGCTTTTCAGAAACTTACCTATAAATCTGTGAAAGTATGGAATAAGCAAGGAATCTTTTTGGTATTAAAAGATTTGAAGTCCAGGTCTACTAGAAGGGATTTTTTTTTTTCTATTTTCTATGAAGACAATGGATTAAAGGAATTACTAGTGCTTTTACAGAAATATTTTTTTTTCTTTGCTGAGTTCAATTATAGCAACTTTACATGATGAAATTGCTAGTAGATACTTGGAAGTTTTAAAATCTCTATATGAACAAAATATGAAGACCTTTAAATTGCATAAACCCGAGCTGGCTACATGTAATAGAGGTGGTGGTGGAATATTTAGCTTTATGTCTGTGTTTTCAGATTGTTAGTTGTAGTTTAAAAAATACTCAATCTGTTACACCCCTTTGTCTTTTAGGCTGTGGTGTAAGTACCTGGTACACATGTAATTCCTTGTCTATATCACTAGTAGTCAGACAAATGGGTTCTTATTATTTACATCTATTATTTTTCTGTTCGAAATCAGGAAAATATGGGGACCTTTATCAAATTATTTTTAGCCAACACCCATATTAATTTGCAGGTAGTATTTTTTAGGAACCAGGGCTTGCCATATAGGCCTATCTTTGAGGTCTACACATAGTTGTTATTTTCTGAAGATTTATATGACTGTTAAAGCCTTTTCTAAGATTTTCATAGATTTACTGTATATGAATAATATATCTTTACATTTTATTCAAAATGCATCCTTAATCTGAACCCAAATCTTAATGCTAATATTTTATTGTAATATTTGAAAAGTCTGTGGTTCAAGGAATGAATAGTCGTGCATATGATAATAAAACGAGTGTTTTAATAATGTCTTAATTCACTCTTCTATACTTTAGTGTATTTTCAAAGGCATTCTTATGTTAATATGATTAAGTATGACAAAATTGCTCAGGCAGACAGATCTGTGTAATTCCATTGGTATTAATGAGTGGTTATACGGAAATACATGTCCAAGCATTCCAGGAGGTTAGCCCTTATTATGAAAATGTGTAGTGATATTTACTCCTGGGCTGCAAAAATGTAAGTTATTTTAGAAGATGGAGAAATATTATGACTTGCATTGCAATCCACCAATGCCATTCCTTAAAGCAACATCTGACATTTGACCAAAGAGTACTTGTTTCCATTGAACTCTCTTTTGCTTACATACATATAAGATAGAAAAATGTATTTAAATAAACCTTTTGACTGTATATGATATATATATACACACACATAAATGTTTAAGTATTTCTATAAATATCACAATGTAAATTCTTCACAAACAATCATGTGGGGCAGGTATTAGAATCATAGAATCATAGAATCATTGAACCATTAAGGTTGGAAAAGACCTCTAAGATCATCAAGTCCAACCATCAACTAACACCACCATGACT
>WAAD01003485.1:28738-84323 GCA_013389945.1 Fregata magnificens | reverse complement strand
TTGCCCATGCTGCATGCATTGGTGTAGATGCACTTAAGCTGAGCTATAGATTTCAGCCCCAACTNCAGGCCCGGTGCTGTGTAAACCTCCCCATGATCAAAAAACCCAAAGTTCCACCAGCGGCACCAGTCTTGGAGCCACGTTTTCATCAGATGAGTTTTCCTTCTCCTTTCAGTATCCTTCCCTGCCACTGACGGGATTGAGGAAAACACTACCTGTGCTCCTGATCCTTCAACCAACCTCCCCAGTGCCCTGAAGTCCCTTTTGATTGCTTTTGGACTTCTCTCCGCAACCTCTTCACTGCCAACCTGCATAACCAATAGTGGGTAATAATCAGAGGGCCGTACTAGACTAGGGAGTTTCCGAGTAACGTCTCTAACCCGGGTCCCAGGGAGGCAGCAGGCTTCCCTGTGGGATGGGTCTGGTCGGCATATTAGACCTCTGTTCCCCTCAGCAGGGATTCGCCTATGACAATTACCCTCCTCTTCTTCTTAATGGAGGCAGTCCTAATGCGTGGGGCGGACCGACTCACCCTAGGCGACCCCCTGGATGGACCTTTATCTGCGTCCTCATTTGTCTGGCCCTCAAGCTCCAGAGCCCCATACCTGTTGTGTAAGGGCAACTGGGAAGGTGAGGGAGGCCAGGAGGGGATTCGCCTGCTGCCCCGAGCAGGGACCTGTTTCCATTTCCCCCTGTCTCTTAGGTCCCCTCTTTCTGCTTGGTGGCAAGAGGGGAGGGGATCCTCTGCTTCTTGTGGAGCCTCCGTCTGCTGCCTTGGCCTGTCAGGGATGGTGGATGAAGGCAGGAGGAAAGCAGGGGGAAAGGACAATCATGAAATCTCACTTTTTACACCTTAGTAGCTGATAGGAAATTATGAAGTACATAGTAAATGAATGAATAATTTAAAATATTCTTATTATAATGGACCATAGAATGGAAAACTACCAGTGAAAAGGAGGACACAATGAAATATGAGGTATATTAGCATAAGAAAATACTGAGCTGGCGAAAGAACAGAGGCATTCATGCTGATCCTTATTCTACGGGTCTCAATCAGACAAAACTCTTAAGGAAGAATCAATGTTTTTGGTCAGCGGGTTTTATTTGGTGGAGAGTGGAAGGGAATGGGGAAGGGAATTTTTAGTTTCCTTTTTTAGCTGGAAAAATATGATTGACCAGCAGTGAATCAATGCAACCAAAAGGATATTTTAAAAGCCAAGAATTCAAATACACTATGAAAATAACAAATGCAGAAGTGGAGCTGTTTGAAAGAACATTTCTGAAAGCTTTCTTGCTTCATTTAAAATGCAAGGCACTTGTCTTGGAAATGATAAATTGAGACAATACTTTCAGGCTCCCTTGGTGCCATTACACCCAATCATACAGGGTGACATTTCTTTGATTTCCATTCCAAGACTTCGTTACATCTTGTATAATTTCCCACCAAAAAGAACTCAGAAGGGAATAATTCAGTTAGTGTACAAGTATATTTTTCTATGTCTACATCTCTGTTCCATATATATTAATAATTGACATGTTCATGTAAATTGACAAAATGATCAAGCATTCTCATTTTAGTCTCTGACTTTGGAAATCAAACTGCAGTCTTTAAGTTATGTTTTAAATAAACTGTGAATAAAATTACTATAGCCTTGTAATAGAAAAAATTGCACCTGACAGTTTCGGTTCTGGTGTTTGAAACTGCTAACCCAACCTTCAGCAACCTCTCTGTGAGGTTCTGGCCTAGCCCACACAAGCTGTCTATGCTGAACTCTCAAGGCTGAGTACCAGAAAATCTATGTGGCAGTACAGGCACTTTCTCATAGTCTTATTCAGAACTAATTTGGCCCATTATGAGGCTGCTGAGTCAAACAGCCACTGTGAACAACCAGAAGTAAAGGACCCTGTAGGATAGGGTCTGATGGCAATAAAAGTCTCAGTATTATGGCATTATCATCCTCCTTCTTCTGGACAACTCTTAGAAATACATTTCAACAGATCTCTTGCCCATTTATCCAGTAAATGTGTCTCCTGCTTGAGTACCATTGCCTCTTGCATCCACAATGCAGGCTTGTGGTGTTGCGAAAAAGGAACTGTGTTATCCATCTTCAAAGCTTTTGCTGCATTTTTCAAAATCCAATGAAGCATATATTACAAAGGAAAAAATGTAAAGCAAGAGTGCTCTGCTAACCACCAACACAGTAGGACTGCAATTCAGAGAGGATTACCAATTCCTTAGCACTGCCTTTGCAGCCACTGTATCTTACAGTGTATTAGAGAGATTGTTCTGAAACCATCATGGTCAGAAGTAGACATTATCCTGGAAGCAAAACGCAAGTCATTTAACAGCTGAGCTCCCCAGTACAAAGATTCACTCCGTAGCAAAGAGAAAAAATACATTTTACCTTCTCTTCAGTTTTGCCTAATGGTATATCTCAGCGTATTGATTGTTCTGCCTCTTCATCCTAACATCCTATCAAATCTGCACAGCAGCTTCCACAAACACGATGCTCTTTTACTAGGACTTGTTAAACATCCCTACTGCGAAAGCAGCAGACCATGACCCACACCAAAGAAAAACCAAAATGGTGTGTGAAAGTTCATAATGTCAGCAAACATCCATGATGGTATTGGTTTTCTCACCTTTTTTTTCAGAAAAGCTTGACAGATGTTTCCTCATCCCACAATAGTCATGTTGCTGATTCATCAGCATCCTTTTACCCCTGCATCCCTCCTGCTGCCTCCTGTGGTGACACTGTAGAGCCCATGCTAATAAGCCCAGCAGATTTATTAGCCTGAGCTTTGCTACATATCCAGCTTCTTGTGTGGGTGTGTACCACCAGGATGGCGTACAGTCCCAACTGTGAACAGGTGAACAACACAAAGGTTTGAGTCAGCTCATCAAGTTATTTTTTCCTACAGCGTACATCATAATTGAGCCTCCATATTTTCTTATTCTAATCCTCAAAGATTGCAGTCATGGTTCTACAACCTTTAATACTACATCTGCATGTTCCCAGTTTACCCAGCAGTACAATTTGCTCTAACTGGGAGAAAAACATATAATTATATTTCTCTTGACCTAGCTAAATCACTAGATAGAGTGCTCATGCTGGAATTTCTGCAAATGCTAGGAGGACAGATTATACTCAATCTAGTTGAAAAAGCCTACAAGGGAAAATTAGCCCTTCACGTATCTTAAACAAACATGTACTGGCAGAATGGCTTGATGTCATTTCACTGATTTGCACCGTTTACCTGGTGGTTTTAATCTGGTTATGGATGGCCTTAAAACAAATTTAAAAATATGTGAAACCATTGCCTGATGCTTTTTTTCTTGGTGCTCCCCCTTGAAAGAAACACTTTTGATATTGAAAGATCCCAGTTCAGAAATCACTGATTACATGCTCACCGTAGAATCATAGAATCATAGAATCATAGAAACATTAAGGTTGGAAAAGACCTCTAAGATCATCAAGTCCAACCATCAACCCAACACCACCGTGCCTCCTATACCAGGCCCTGAAGTGCCACGTCTACACCTTTTTTGAACGCCTCCAGGGTTGACGACTCCACCACCTCTCTGGGCAGCCTGTTCCAATGCCTAACCACTCTTTCAGTAAAGAAATTCTTCCTGATATCCAATCTGAACCTCCCCTGACACAACTTGAGGCCATTTCCTCTCGTCCTATCGCTAGTTTCTTGGGAGAAGAGTCCAACACCCACTTCACTACAACCTTCTTTCAGGTAGTTGTAGAGAGCGATAAGGTCTCCCCTCAGCCTCCTCTTCTCCAGACTAAACAACCCCAGTTCTCTCAGCCGCTCCTCATAAGACTTGTTTTCTAGACCCTTCACCAGCCTCGTTGCCCTTCTCTGGACACGCTCCAGCACCTCAGTGTCCTTCTTGTACTGAGGGGCCCAAAACTGAACACAGTACTCGAGGTGCGGCCTCACCAGTGCCGAGTACAGGGGCACGATCACTTCCCTACTCCTGCTGGTCACACTATTCCTGATACAAGCCAGGATGCCGTTGGCCTTCTTGGCCACCTGGGCACACTGCCGGCTCATGTTCAGCCAGCTGTCGACCAGCACCCCCAGGTCCTTTTCCGCCGGGCAGCTTTCCAGCCACTCTTCTCCAAGCCTGTAGCGTTGCCTGGGGTTGTTGTGACCAAAGTGCAGGACCCGGCACTTGGCCTTGTTAAACCTCATACAGCTAACCTTGGCCCATCGATCCAGCCTATCCAGATCCCTCTGCAGAGCCTTCCTTCCCTCGAGCAGATCGACACTCCCGCCCAGCTTGGTGTCATCTGCAAACTTGCTGAGGGTGCACTCAATCCCCTCATCCAGATCATTGATGAAGACATTGAACAAAACCGGCCCCAGAACTGAGCCCTGGGGAACACCACTTGTGACTGGCCGCCAACTGGATTTAACTCCATTCACCACCACTCTCTGGGCTCGGCCATCCAGCCAGCTTTTAACCCAGCAAAGTGTATGCCCATCCAAGCCGTGAGCTGCCAGCTTTTCTAGGAGAATGCTGTGGGAGACTGTGTCAAAGGCCTTACTAAAGTCCAGGTAGACAACATCCACAGCCCATTTTGAAGTCCAACTACAAACTCCAAGTGCTTAATGTAAGTCCATGCCTTAGTAGCCTGAGGTATAAACAATAAGTAGCTCCTTACTGAGTCATGCAGAGTCTGCTTCACTAAGAAAATACTACAAAAGCAACTGGCTTTTATTCCTCTACCTCTCATACATGCTTATGCTAAGTAGAAAATGGGAACACCAGAAACACAGGTACTCCAGTGTGAAACTGTTACAGAGCCACAAGACAAGACAACTGCAGAGGCAGTGCATACGTATCCCTGGTTTAATGTGTTCATTGGAAACTGTTTCTCTGTGAGCTCGTACAGACAGAAGTTCAAGCACTTTAGCTGATGTACAATTCCAGCAACACACACAGATCTGAAGGCAGCACCTTGCAGCAGGCTGATAGAATGATTTATTGTCTCTGTTGAATCATCTTGGGAACCTGACAGCTATCATTAAGAGAGGTACCAAATATATAGTACAGCATATTTCATTTTTTAACAAACTACATTAAAATTAGTTGGGTTATCTGGTTAGAGCACCCAAAAGTAGGGCAACACAAGAGTTCAAACTTTGGCTATCAAGACCCCTTTGTTCATAATACTTGGAGTAGTCTTTAAAACCACATTCTGTTTTGTACAGAGTGCATTATTATAGGAAACATTTCTCTCTCCACAGCTGTTCTGCAGAGAACAAGGGTGATCAGGTCACTATTAATTTTATGCATATCAGTTTTACACTGAAGGTAGATCAAGATAGCAACTTATCTGATCCTACAGAATTAAATCAGGGGAAGCTGTAAGGCGCAAGAAGCAGGAAACAAAAACAGAGGTAAGGTGCTATCAGAAAGAACATCACGTTCTTTAGAACAAGAGAAAAGAGGAGCTACCTACTGAAGCAACGTTAGTCTCCTCAGATGCAGGTTCTTCTCCTCGGCAAACCCAGAACATAGGATGCAGGGTAGGCCAATGCATGAAAGCCCTCGAGCTAGAGAGAGAGCTAGAGACAAATGGCAGCAGCTGCCTGAGCAAGATCCTAGTATCATCACGTGAACAACGCAGCAGCTTGGACTGTCTTTTGAGTAGGAGGATAAGCCGCTAACTTTAAAAGATTTGCAAGGAAAGGAGAAGATCTCAGTAAGAACACAGTTAGAGACCTTTTGCTGTTTTATCTCCTTTCTTGCTATTTATTTTTGAGTGAATGAACAATATACTTGTTCTTAATGGGTACTTTTGGGTCACAGTCAACCTATGCTCTCAGAGGGAAGATGCTTCTCTGGTGCCTAATAGAACCGAGGTGTGCCTCTATCACAGGTGGCAGCAGCAGCTAGGCCTCAATCCAAGTAGCACCCCTAGGTGGGGATGAACCATAGGATCCCATCTGGACGCAGGTTAATGATGCTATGTTTGTCATCATGCTTATGAGTCACCTGACACTGGGCATTTCATGACAGACAACTGCCCTCAGCACCTCTCACTGCAGATTTTAAGTATTATTTTCTTCCTTCCCCTGACTCCAGCTCTGCAGTTCTTCCTCTTCTCTAGCACTGACTTTGGTGCTTGTTCAACTCACACTCACCAGCAGACCTAACTAAACCCAGTCAATAGTTTTCTACTAACACAGCTCAATGCTAAGAGAGCAGCCATTACAAAGAGAAATGAACCCAGTACTTTGTACTTCCAACCAACTATTCTGTGATTTCTTTCTGTCTTTAAAAGACTCATTACCCTGAAACACATACAGTTTTTATTATTTATGGCTTGGCCCTTCATAAATTTGTGGGTTTTCTGTAGGCATCTAAAACTAATCTTTGGACACCCTCTGGACATATAGAAGATTCTTTCCAAACCATTGCTTGATGCTGAATCAAATGCTTATTTTGATTATTTCGATGGTGGTTGAAATGGGGCAGTATACGCTGCTGTGCCAACACTGGCACGTTGTGGAAGTATTCCATCACCATCTATGGATGGAAAACAGCACAAAGTAGCAGCATGCTGGATTTTTTCCCCCATTTTATACCTATTCTTTAAAAACTCAGATCACTACTTCAGACATTCCATTCCAGACACTGTTAATCCTTACAAATATGATGTTTTTCACAGTTTTTTTTTTCTTTTTTTTTTTGAGGAGACATTATATATACACTGAAACATGTCCCTTTCTTTGTCAAGAGAATTAGCCACTTTTCTGCAAAGTGACTTCACAAACCAGTCAGGTTCCACTGTCTTGTACTTAGTCTTTTTAGTTTTAAAGATCAAAGGTCACTGACTAAAAACTATGGTGACTGCACATGGCATACACACCATCACAGGACACACAAAGAAGCATGAATCAGTTTCTGCTGTTAATTAAAAGTGAAAATTTTGACTTTTTAAGGTATAATTGCAGCTTTCTCTTCAGATGCAATAAAAACAGGTCTAAACATTACCCTTCATCTATTTTTCTCTTCTTCGCTCCAGAAACCACATTTCTATTTCTCACAAAGTAGTGACAACGCAGCCTGATTACTTCATGTTACTGCAGGTTTCTCATGATGTTTAGGGATAGAAATATTTAACCTGTAACCAGCTTCTCAGTGCCGTTTTCTCCAGCTGACATGTCAATTGCAACAGAATTATTACGTAGTTTCATGACTCAGCCAGAACTAGAGGACTCAGTAACTCTCACCCAACTATTTGCAACACTGTTTAGGAAGTTAATTTCCAAAAGTGATTTCTTATTCCCTTTAAGAAATGGTGACATAAGTAATTTTTGAGTTGGGACTGAAATGGCTGGAGAAGGAAGCCCAGTAAATAACCTCCAAACAAATATCCTGTACAATGAAAGGACAAGCTACCCAGGGCACCATTTCAAGCACCATTTAATTTCTTTGCATATCATTCAGCCCGGTAAGCCCTGAACCCTCCAGCTGTTTCCACTCTGAAATGTTGCTAAAAGAGGCAGCATGAGGTTCCTTCTTCACTGTCTTTCAATTATCCTGAGCAAATTAACTCTGCTTTCAAATTCACAAGATTTTTATTCTCCTATTGCCAACCAAAAATGCTCAAGCTGAAAGAAAACTGTGTCCTTTCTGGTTCACTTGTTCAGCGCAAAGGGGACCTCTGGTGTAGGTGAGCTGCCTTGTGCCTCCTGCCTTCATGCAAAGGATGCACACACAGCTCTACACTTCCTGGAGGAAAACAGGAATATGTGGGCCAATGAAACTCTCTCTGCCATGGCTTTATGGGTTCTGTAATGCTAATGGGACTTAAAAGTTGTAAAAACATATTTCTTTCTTTACAGCTAATGGCTCTAATTTGGAATACACACAAAGAACAAACACTGATAAAGACAACGGTGAAGTCCAGCAAGAATACAGTTTATTAATGTAAAGCACAGTCTACCTTATTCATGTGGGACAGAGAATCAGCCTCTTGTTACTTAACTTGATAAATATGTTGATCATGACTTCAAAAATAAGTGACTCACATATGGCAAACAGTACTGTCTCACAACTGCTGTGCAAATCTGAATTTTGTCATTTTGTGTAAGTTACAATCTTTTAAGACCATAAAAAACTTCAGGTTTCACAATTACAAAAAATTATTGTACATTTGTAAACTGATAGAAAAGGGCCAGACAGCCCTTTTCTACAGTGATCTCCCATTTGGTGACTGCAAATCTGTTGATTCTGGGAGAAAAAAATGACCCTTAAAATAACAAGGTGTTTGCCCAAATTCTCATGCTTGGCATTAATTTCCATTTCAGCTGACTAAACAGCAAGAGCCTCGCCCACAAAAGTGGAATTGAGTTCCCAATGCAGCAGAAGACTGTTAATAGTTTTAGTCTTAATTCCACGATACTGTGTTTTTAAACAGCAGACGATGTCCAACTATTCAGCAGTGCTGGCCATGGTTTCTTGCTGCTCCCAGCTGCAAGGGAGGCTCTGCTGAAAGCCATGCTGATACAGACAGCACTGCCCAGATCAGCCTGCAGAAAGAGTTGTAGAAGTCAGATAGGGGTCTGTCAGTTAGTAGAACAATGATGCACAATTAATGTATTAACAAGAAGGGCAGAACTTTATAATCATATGCAAATAGCACTCCATTTACCATACACTAGCCCACAGGCAGACAGATGGTAATAAATCCATAGCATTTTTCAGATCTTATCTGCAGAACTAGAATGTATACAGGGAGGCCCCAGACATGTAGTGCAGAGCCATGAATTGCTAAAATTTCATATTTCAACAATAAAAAGATGAATAAATAAATAGCAAACTGATAAGGTGACACATCAGCAAAATGCTAAACAAAGTACTATATATATTTAAATACATATATATTCCTTTTATTTTCCCAGACAGAAAAACACCCTAGGGGTGTTAGGGCTGAGATTCTTCAATGCTGAGCTGATACTAAAACCAGAAGGAAATTAAGAATGACCTTGTACAAGTGAACCAGCAAATGATGCTCATTAACAACCAGCCCTAGTAAGGCAGTGTTGGAGGTAGCCTAACGTACAGTGAGTGAGGGTTACCATGGCCACTGGTTCAGGGACATTTAGGAGGAGCATAAGAACAGTAAAGAGAATTGTGTCAACAGCATTAAATATACGTGATGAAAATCACGCATTAAGAAAACACTGAGCTAACATGTATTTAACAGAGAAAGGTGCTCCAGTAATGCTATTCAGAACCACTGTGTGCATAAAAGTATTGATTTGATCCTACTGACTAGGTAACTCCTTCCCCTCCAGTTGTCAATAAAGATCATAACGCAAAGGTTTTGAGTACAAACGGTGCCAGAAAACTCTGTGGTAGATTGATTTTCTCTCTTTCTTACTGATATTTTACGTCAACTGGAATACCTCTTAATAATTTTAATTAGTTTCTTTCCTTTTTTTAGGTCAATTGAAATTTAATTAAAATTATCTCTGTAAAGGAACTAGGCTTGCTTAATGCTGTTCAGCATCATTTATTCAGAGCAAGCTGCACTCAGATGACTGTCCAGTGGCCCATGACATTGTGTACAATTCATAATTCAAATGCCAAAAAGAAAAAGAGAGAGAGAAAATAAATTTGATTTTAATAGGAATATGGAGTTAATGAGTACAAATTCTTCTTATGTTATTATCTAAACTACCTTGTCTGGCATCCAGTTAATTATCAGCTATACCCTCAACAGAGAGTGTTCTTTTACAAAGTTTCTGTAAAGTTAGTCGTCTTTCTCTGCAAATAAAGACAGACTTATTCCATGTAGCTTAAAACAGAAAGAAGACAAAGCCCTGAGCTAAGAGGTTACCTTATCCAAAGCAGTACAATATCTGTTGATGTTACTTTAAAAGCAATAAATATCACCTAACAGCTATCAGACACCTTACAAAGAACTTGACCCAGCTTCCATCATATTAAAGAATTTTAGTGGTTCAGTGGGAATTGAATCACTCTCTAATATCTGTCCATGTGCTGCCAAAAATAATCTGTGACATTTGTTCAATTAAAATTTCTGAGTTCATCTAATAAGTAAAGCAACATTTACTCACTTTCCACAGAAGCAAAATGCATTTGTACACACCCACACCCCCAGCATAAGCACGTATATCAATATGTAAACCTGATCACACTTTATTGCTGAAAGTTTCATGTAAAAGGTGCTTCTGAGGTGATGCTCATCTAGGTCAAAGACCAGAAGTAACGCCTGAACATACTGGGTGGGCTGCCACACTAAAGGATGTTTTGCCATTTACAAACTATGAGGTTCAAAGATGATTGAATCAGCCTCTGCATCCTGATGATCAAAACTCCAGGATGATAATTCATATCTGATAATCTCTGTGCTTGAGCCAGTATACTATGCAGAAGAAAGGAAATTTGGTTCAAATTTTGTCCTAGTTTTGTAATTATCCTGATATCAGACATCTAGAGCCACCTTTTTAAAATTATTCAAAAACCTTCAAATAAAAACAAAAATAATCAAACAGAAATACTATACCCAGTAATACTTTTTTTCTATAAAGGAAACGCATTCCCATACTAAACAGTTATTTCTGAAAATGAACTACAATGCAAATTTTTTTAAAAAAACTTCATCATTTCCATATTTTTTAAAAGAGTGCAGCTGATACAGCTGTCAGGAATATCTCTATATGCATATGCTACCAAGAGATTAAAAGAAATAGCTTTAGAAGGGCTACGCAACATATTTACTTTTTCAGGTTGAGGTTAGACTAATATAAATTTTTATTGCTACTCGAAGTGCGGAGCCCAGATGGAACATTTCTGCTCCTTTCTTTTGGAGACAAGTACAGAATACCATTGGACAAACTACACATTTATTCCAGAGGTACAATCTTGTCCACAGCTATATTTGAAAGAAAAAAGCCTTTTACCACAAGTATTATTTTTCTTCATTTTACTTGGGAAACACCAAGAATGAAGATTTATGATGATTAAAGAAGATTAAAATTGAACCCATGTACAATTTTTGTATATTTTTATTCATTCAGTTGAAAAAGAAGGGACAGATATTGTATAGGCAACTGAGGAGCTGGCAAAATAATTGAAAACATCTCAGAACTGATTTGACTAACTTGCATGTTTCACATCCTTTTAAGGTCAGAAAGCCTGTCTTTACAGGTGGTCTTCTGAATCATGAAGTACTAATAGCATGGCAATGGTGGCAATAATGCAAGACCAGTATAAAGTTCAGCAGCAAGAGACACACACGCAATTTGGCATGTGAACTGAGGTAATACCAAGGAAGGACTTAATTTTTTCATTGACGACTCATTGATTCCAGCGGCAGAGCCCACAGCATGGTGAATGAGCCATAATGATAAACTGCATTTTACATCACCTTTCCACTTAGATGCCAGTATCATTAGTCACCTTGTTGGGCTACAGTACCCTTTTGTAACAATCAGTATTGCTGATCATGGATTAAGAAACAACAGGCAAACAGGTTTGCCCTCTTGTTAGGTTAAAATTCGACCAGTGAAGCTGATGGCAAAACTCCCATCAATATCAAAACAAGGTAAGATTTTATCTGCTAATTGTTATTAGTAATAATTTATAATTGACATCTCCAATCTCCATTGGTCTCTACTCCACATACTACACACAGTAAGAAATGAGTATAGCTCTCATGTTCTGACACAGGCCCAGTAGCACACACTTGCACTTCTGCTGAGGTCCTTGTAGAAGGCACACTGCCAATTGGGTAATGCAGGCAGGGACCAGAAGGAGGCGAAGTGGGGGACAACATTTGGAAACATGACAGGAGCATAAGAGCCTTGCAAAAGATAGGCTTGATACTTCTGAGGTGCTTCAGTCCATTGGATTTATTAAAAACTGAAACAAAGAAAGGCTTTGCACCATTTCTAGGTTCAAAACTGACTTAAACTGTTTGACAGGCAAATATATTTTTTCTCTCTGAACCTTGGAATGACGTTGCTCATATTACAGATGAGCAGAAGCCATATTTATTATCATAGTAGGGGGAAAAAACACAAACAAAAAATATCCCCCCACCATCCTGAGTGGTATGACACTGAGGTGCTGAGCTTGCTAAAAGACAGAGTGCATAGCGGAGAGGACACCTGGCTGACTCCCCTTCCTCAGAATCTTTTCATAAAAGGCAATCACACCGAGCAAAACAATGCACCAAGCCTATCAATTTGCATTTTTAAACGTTAGACTTTGTGTTTCAGAATCCTCTTGCCCCACTAAGACAGTCTGCAATTTGTATAGTTCCTAGTCAGTGTAGACCAATTATGCTGGGTTTGTTCTTGGCAAGTCTTCTAACTAGCTTCACACCGATGCAAAGTCAGGATTCAGTACAGGAGACCCCTTCTGTTGGGAAAGCTTTTTTTTTTTTTTTAAAAAAAAGTTATTTTAATCAGAACTGACCCTTTTGCACCAGAGCAGGTAGGCAAGGACTAGATAGGAAGGTGGAAGAAAGGGATTATTTCTATGACTACTTATCCCCTTTGTGTTAGTCGGTGCAACTGAAATGCTTAAGGGGTATTAAAACATGATGTTGGAAGTTAGTCAGAAGTAAATTACAAGCTTCTAAATCTGACCTAGAATAAGGACATAGAAAGGAAGGAATCGTGCCCTAAAGGAACCTCCATAGCTCTCCCAAGCTCAATTTCACTCAAGTTTATCCTAAAGCAAAAGACTTCTTGTAGCTGTTCTCAAAGTGATGAAGCTTGAATACCATGTCTTACTCAGACCAACATCTTTCCACACACTTAAATGGTGCATTAGTAATATAAGGTACTATTTAATGTAAATAAGAAGTGGCAGTAACCAAATATTTAGATATATGATTTTTTTTCTATTTTTTAGTGCAACTGCTATGTCCCTTGTTCATGTTCAGCAGAAATTTTCTATACAAATAGCATCACTCAAAAAGAAAAAAAGGAAGTCAAACGGTCAAATATCAAGCACTGTGCATCATGACAATAGGTGGAAGGGTGAGATCCATAATTTTACAACCGAGAATTTGTGCAATTAAGAGGCTTTTAGAAAAACATTTTTGCAAACTGAATATTTCACAAATTTTAACATAAATGCCTATTCACTGAAAAGCACATACACTGCTCCACTGTTCCTCAGAATGCATGGCTTCTTGGCTTTCTCCTGGCCCCATCCCTGACTCACAGTTACAACTCCTCGCTGCTTCTGCAAGATGTGCCCACCATCCTCTCCCCCTCCCCCACCCTACATTCAGTGCCTTTCCATTTTGAGATCTGCAGGTTTATACACCCAGAAAAGAGCATCATGATCACCACGGTTACTCTCTCATATAACAGGCCACAGATCTGTATTGCACATTTGTAGAAATCACCATTGACAAGCTTTTACCAGTCTTCAATCTACAGTGGTTAACTGTCCTCATAGTAATGGGTTTATTTCAACTCTGAGCCTGCCTTTATTTCCTAGCCATTGCCTCTCTTTACACACCCAGTAGACTTAAGAGTCCTCAACTACTAAATTTCACATCAATGCAATTATATTTAATCAACTCTACTTGATATTTCTTTTTGATGAGATTACAAGTCATTTTGACAAGAGCTATTTTCCATAAGTTCATGTTGACTGGCATTAATTATATTGCCTTCTTTTAATTCTTTATTAATTAATTTTTATTAATTTCAATATGCTGCTGTGTTTTACAGGGTGCATAACTGGATCTCCATGAGCAAGTGTGCTTTCAAAATGGTAGAGAAGTCTGAAAAAAACAGCAAAGAACTGCATTGTAGAAGCTGCAGGTCAAAACCAAACATCATCTACCTTTAAGCTCACTGACAAAGCAACTCAAAGCCACCTGGCAGAGTACAGAGCTTCTTGCAGAAATGGCTGCTGGGTGGACAGAGCTGGGGGGAAGATGCAAAACAGGAGAAGCCTCACAGCACATGAGGAACAGGCAAATGTCCCTCACCAAGGCAAGGGGGGATGAACCCCCGCCAGCCTGCAGAATGCCTGAAGTGCACTGATGTCCCCTTAGGGGGGACATCCATGCAGACTTGGGGGCACAACCTGCATTGCTGTTCCCCAGCCATGTCCCTACAGGAAAAACTCCACCAGAATACTGAGCACATGCACAATTTGACCTGAAGGACTCCATTGCCATATAAATGGTCATCTCCACCTTTTTAGCAGGCTTTGCTACTGCTGGGTGGAACCCTGCTGAATTTGGGGAGGAGGGGAAAAAGAAAAAAAAAACCAGGAATAAGGAAAAGACTAATTTCTGGTGCTAAATGATAGGAAAAATGATCCCACAGAGCACTCAGTGCCACTCTGAACACCTCCTGTGGCTACTTAGGCTTATCACAGGAATCAATTAAAATACTGCTTTTTCAGCAACAATCAGGGTAACACTGTCTTGACTGATGAGTTAAAAAACTCAACATTTGACATGTACACAGTTTATAATGACTAATTCAATAAGCTCCATGAACATTTATATAAAGGTACTAGCTCATTCTTCTCTCTCAGCAGCCATCATTTAAAGACTTGTTTGCTAATCATAATTTGCACATATTTAGAAACCATAAATTTTAACAAGCCCTTAAGAATTTACATATGACTGAAAACACCAGTTCTCAAGCTTTTATTGTTTACAGTGGTTTACAAATTCTTTTGAACAAACAGGGCCAAGGTAGCCTTTCTGTACAGATATACAAATTACCAGATATTGTGGGATTCAAATCTCAGTTACTTCATGATCTAGACAAACCCAAATGTTAAACTGGAGGTTGGCAATTGGCTAACATCCTTTCTGGTGCAGCTTGCATCAACAATTTAGCAACCAAGTGATTTTTTTTATCACACTTCAGTATTTAAACAAGTAGTATTTATGTTTTGAGACATACAAATACACAACTGTTTGTGTTGCTTTTATGAAATAATATATATATTTTGGCATGTGGTACCTCTCTATCTTCATGCCTTAGAAGGTGCAACAGTATAACTCAGGATGAAGTTAGAGATAACACCCCTTCTTCTGTCCTACGAGATTCTCATTTTAACCCCGACCACAACCTCTTACCCCGTTCAGCTGTGCTGAAACAACCATTTGCAGTACAGTGCTGTAAATAAAACCATTGGATGATTCAGGTTAAAAAAAAAAATTAACATTGCTGGAGGGCTATTCTTAACATTGGTCATTCAATAGTGTAGCACGCTGGGCCAGCCCACAGTTTCACCAGCACAATCAAAGGGAACGTGTAGAGCCAAACCAGGGCAAGAGTAAGCATCTAGACAACATGAGGGATAGGAATTTCTTAACTTGATTACACAGCAAAAATGGATTCTCAGTGTCCTAAAGTTAATGAACTAAGAGCCATATGGAAGCAAATACCAATAGAAAAGGAGCCAAGGAACAGTAACAGGACAGCAGGAACAAACAGAAAGATGAGTTGGGAGAGATTACTGTGGAACCATAGAAGGTTGAAAAATCCCCACAGGCCATAGGAAACCTTCAGAGGTGGGAAGTCTTTTCAGAGGAGGAAGATTTATATAATGGGAGTGTCATATGAATCAGAAAAGACCAAACTGTTAGACATCTGTATTGGGCTCTAATGAAATGCTGTTGGCCATATCACTACAAACACTATGAACTTCAAGTCAATGTACTGAAAGTGGTGCAGAAGCACCAAGGGAAAAAAATCATTCTCTGCCTATCAAAGCACAGAGGAAGGAGGTGGCGACTGAAGAGCTCTTTTTCCCCTTGAATCCCCAAGACCTAGCTTATATAGGAGAACACAAAATACCACATCCTCTGCTTGCTCCTAAGGATTTTTAAAGCTCTCCTTTACTTGACCATGCTTTGTTCTTCTATCAGACTTTTCAATAAAATACAGGGAATATCATGGCCAGAAGACTACAATTTCTCAGGAGCTATATCCTCCCTGGTGGGAAGGGAGTGAGAATCAAAACATCCCCTGCACATTTCCAGAGAATACATGCATTACAGGATACCAGACTCTAGTCCTCGCACAGCTCCTCTGCTGATTCACCTGACCACCAAGCCAGGTAGCTCTCCTTAACCCAGTAGTTCGTCCCTCCAGCTGTCTCAGCCCTTTGTGCTGGCATCCAGACCAGGGGCCTGGTGGGAGCAGTCTGTGTTCCTTCACTTCTTCCTGAGAAACCAGAGCGCGGGGAGGAGATGGTGCTGGCCAGGTCTCATGGGCACAAGTACAACTTACCAGGTGCTGCAACACCAACTTTGAAGCAACAGACTAAAGAAAGAGAAGAAGATTTTTTCCCTTTGCAGAGAAATTCTAAATAATATTATCCCCGCTACTGTCCAGAATAAAATTCCAGCTCAAGGTGGGGCACTGTCTAAAGACTTGTGAGCTCATAAAGATGTAAAAGCAAGTGCCAGAAGACAGCAGCCTCCCCAAAGTAGGGAAGAAGAAAATTGAGGGTGAACAAGGATGCTCTATGAGCACTGTAACACTTGGCATTTATTTTCCTGTGCTTGCCAGGCCAGGTGTTGGGTAAAACTAGGCAGATCCAGCTAGTCAAGAGAGACTCACTGAGCAAGTTAAACAATCTCCTATTCTGATAGCCATACTAAGGAGGAAAGTCTGAAGTCAATTTATAGACAAGTATGTATTTGCATGCTCCAGTATCATCTTTGTGTCTCCAACTATAGGGGTGTGGAGGGAATTTGCTGTTTGCAAACAGACACACAAAGAGGAAATGCTCAACTTAAAAACCATAATTAGCACTTGCTGCTGTTTTTCTGTGGCTTGTGTGCAAAATTAATTGTGCCTGGGCTGAATTTCCTGACTCTTCTCTCTATTTCCCCTTTCACTAGTAGCTGAAGCAATAAGAAAACTAGAGTGATACTAGTTAGTTGCCAATGCAGTAAGGTTCATGGAGATGAATGTCACTCCTGTATTCATCTCTGCTGACCGTCCACAGTGGGAGTCCAAGAAGTTTGAAATTATACCAGCTCCAGTATAAAAATAAAGAGTGATGAACAAACTGAGCAGTCCAACAAAAATTACAGTTTGGACAGGTCTAATTATTGGCCTGTTTCTCATAGGCTACAGACACAGGACTGGGATGTGCTCTAAGAATTTGACAGATGCTTACAATCTGGTAATTTTTGCAGGCAATGCAGCAATTCCTCCCCTCCCCTGTATTAACCAGATCCTCAGCCAAATTTCTCTGCAAATCACTGAAGGAGAAATCTTTTTGCACACTGCTCTGTGATTTTGCAGCTCCTTTTCAGCCCCAGGCCAGATGCAGCTCTGGGCTTTTGCCTTTTAACCCTAATCCTAGGCCTTGGTTAAGCTTTAGCTCCCCCAGCACTGTGGCCCACATGAACAAGCTCACAAGGGAGAAACCTTTTCACAGCTTGCACTGTTGTTTTGCACCACCTTTCCAGCCTCACACCCACTGCAGGTCCAGGCTTTGCCCTTCTCCTGACCCCAGCCCCAACTCCAGGTCTGTCAGGGCCCTGAGGGGACCCACAGGCCTTATAGGTCCTGCCCAGCCCCCGTGGAGCTCACCCCACCTGCCCACGGCCCAGGAGCCTGCATCAGCCCCCAGGGCCACCAGTGCCTGCCCCAGCGATGCCACAGCAGGGCCAGTCTCCAGCTCTCCATAGCCCTGTCCTGCTGTGGGCCCCGCTGAGCCAGGCCTACCCATGGGCCCACATCCCAGCCTGGCCTCAGCGTGTCCCCAGGGAGAAGCCCAATGCACAGGGCTGCCTTGGTGACCCCTGGCTGCTCCTGGCTGGGTGGTGGGCTGGGCCCTGACTGCCCCACCCTGCCCTGCCACCCCCCATGGGGAGCCCCCGACCCTGCAGCACCTGACAAGACCTTGGCGCTGGCTGAGCCTTCATCCCCCTTAGCCCACAGCAGCAGCCTGCACCAAAAAGTTCTCCAGGGAAAAATCCTTTTGTGGCCTACACAACCATCTGGTGCCCAAATGGGCACGGTCCGCGATGATGGCTTTTTCCATGAAACATCAATACTTAATAGTTCCTGAGTATGTGAAACAGAGGCTCGGGCTGTCAATGCCGTTTGACTACCAGCCAAAGACTTTGCAAAGCAAATACAAATGAACTGCCATGGGTGTTCCACAATATTACCCATATTCACTACAAGAAGAGCAGAGAAAAGATTAGCTATAGAAATTACTATATCTAAAATCTGAAATCACACATCTTCTTACCAAATATATAATCCGTTCTGTCTCTCCTGACTATGTATTTCTCAGGTAAAAGCAATGGAAAACATAGTCAGTGTTGGAGATTAAAACCTGAATCTTAAAGTTCAGATTTTGAGCATGATCTCTGAAGACCAGTCCCAGCAAAAGCTGAACTGCATAATAGTCAGATTTCCTATGTAAGTAGTTTATATCTCTAGAACAGTATCTCACTGAAGGCATATCTCCATGACCTTCTCTCCAATGAGACAGTGATCTCTCTGTCCGCTGAGATGCACACCCAGAATGGTCAGGGGCTGGAGCATGTAACGGACGAGGAGATGCTGAGACAACTGGATTTACTTAGCCTTGACCAGGTGAAGGGGAGCTCTTAGTGCTGTCTACAACTGATGAGAGGGTTTAGAGAAGACCGGGCCAGACTCACTCTTGGAGGTGCACAGGGACAGAAGGAGAGGCAAAAGACACAAACTGCAATATGGGAAATTCAAATTATACATAAGGAATTTTTTTCCCACCATGAACATGGCCAACCATTAGAACAGGGACTCAGAAGTTGTAGAAACTCCATCCAGAGCTGTTCAAAGCTCCATGAGACATGGCCCTGCACAACCTGATGTAACCGGACCTGCTCCGTGCAGGGAGTTGGACTAGACGACCACCAGGTGTTTCTTCCAATCTGAATTATTCTGTGATTTTACAAACATTAGCTTTTAAGAGGCATTCAAAATACTACTGTAGCATATCTGAGTATAAGGCTTTAAACATTTGTGTGTTTGACAAATACAAAGCCAGCAAGGGATAAAACCAGATTCTGCTGTAAATTAGAGGAATTTTTTTCCATGAACATCTGGGATATGTATGTGCAATTGCCATACTGCTAAACAAAGAGCTGGCAAGAAGAAAAAGAAAAGGATCTGTTTTCATTTAGGATATTGTCCCTTGGAGCTAACATATTGTATAATGTGTTTGGGGTTTAAGTGTAGTTATTTGTTAGGAATTAAATATAAACATAATTTTCAAAATTCAAGAATAGTGCTTTATGGCAGAACCAGAGATAAATCTGAATCAGAACATAGCTATAAAATCTGCCTCCTGGAAGTACTGAAAAAGTTGTAATCACTTCACAGGTACAATTTCAGAAGTTACCTACATGTGCAGGAATCTAGATTCCAGTGGTAGTCACTGTTACTTAGGTCCATAAGCACTTCAATAGTTTCTGAAAATGGGACCTTGGCTCCTGAATCATTCCCATCTCAGTGCTCTTGGAAACCTGGTCTCTTCAGCAATTTTGAAATTTTTATTCTAGGAATATATGGTTCTTGTATTCACAATGTACTTGTTACTTTTAATGCAAATTAAATCTGAAAATTTTAGTCTGAACTTACTCTTCAGATTCAGGCGTAAACTTCAGCCTAAATCCATGCCATCCTTAGGCATGGCAATTTCTTAGCAACTCTATTAATGGGAAAATCAAAATTTCAGGTTAGGTACCTAATTTCTATACACAAAGTATGAGAAGATTGAGGCACTTGGCTCAACATCACCCCCCCTTGGCACGCTGCAAACATATAAGCTGACCCATAGGAAGTGCTGAAGAGAGACATTTCTGAACTAATGTCTCTTTCCTAGACCACAGCACTTTTGTAGCACAGAACTAGGCACCTGTGTGGAAAAGGGAGTCACAGACACAAATTTCCTTCTGGCTGTAATCACAAAGTCATACATAGTGGCTGGCACCTCTCTTTTCTTTTAGATGTGGCTGCTGGAGGAAGAGAACGGCAGCCACAGCACCTGCCCAGCCCCGCTCTCCAGGCCTAGGGAAGGGCTTTCTCCCTCTCACTCACTGCCAGTGGCCCTGTGTATCCCACACTCCTCCCTACACAGTGGGGCATCCTCAGCTGACGTTATTGGAATAAGGACCTATTCCACCCTCACGTGTTATTTAAACACATTCCTTTGGGTTGCATGAGCTGTCATTTTTGACTCTTTTCAGGTTCAGGGATGCCTAGAACCCTGTTCTCCACTTTCCTGGAGAAATGTACTAACCTCTAGGTTACTACACAAAAGTCAGGCATATTCACACAGTACATGGTGGTTCCCTGAGGCACAAAGGATATCTGCTATCACCTCTTCTCTATATATATGTGCATAAGCAGGTGTCCTGGCATGAAGGTGAGCTTCATTCAAGCACAGAGTTGTACTTAAATGCATTTTGGTTTTGGCTCTTAGTGAGGTTGAGTCCATCTCCAGCCATAAGAGAAGCAAAATTTTTACATGTCCTCTCTATTTGCTCTATCATACTACTCATTACGCAAAAGCAATGTGCTGAGCACAACATAAGCCAAAAAAATCAGGGCTGTGTGTGCCCACGTTCAAGGCATCCTGAAGATTTTGCTTTCCGTGATACCAGATGTCAATAATGTGTAACAAACTGCTACCATGGTGTAATATAATTTCATATAAGGTAACAATGTGATTACTTCTTACACACAAATGCTGTTTATAGAAAGGATAAGGCATTAGAATGACAAACGTGATGAGCCAGAAATAACTGAGACAAATTCTGCTTTCCTTTGTCATTCAACAGTTACTAAATCCAATGTGATTATTTATAAAAGACCCTTTATATTTCCTACTTAAATTTGTTGACAATTAGTTTACCGATCCCATTGTTTGAAACCTCTGTGAAGGATATAGCCTCTGTGAAAACCCGACTCCTCTTGCCTTAGGTATGTTTTGCTTACTTTCTCTGACTGATTAATCCTATTGACTCAGGTGTTGCTAGCTTATCAGCCCACTCTTCACAGGTGAACAAAGGAAATTTTATGCAAGGGCTGCTCCTATTGCTTGTGTTAATCAAACTTTAATGATTCAGATTTTGCCTCCTCCCAGCAAACCCCGACATCTTTCCAGCTTGCAGATAATTACATTACGTACTGCGCACTTGTCTGAAGCATTTATCTGTGTTGTAGAGCTTCTCTGCAGCAGATAGCATGTCGGTGCCTGTAGATTCTCTGAATTCCCAGAGATGGGAACCAGATGCTACCATAACTACGCATACAAAAAATAGTTTCTCCCTATAAAAAAAGCCCTTGAATGACTTTATTCAGATTTTATGAGCCATCAAGTGGAACAGCTGGCATTTTTTTTGGTTGGGTTTTTCTTTTTTTTTTTTTTCGTTGGTTTCCTCAATTCAGTAATTTTAAAGCACAGATATTTGCCCCAAAGCCTTTGCCTTCAGATACAATACGTTTTTCATTTCAGCTTTGGCTGCTAAATTCTCCTCTTAATTTATATGTCAAAATATTAGGATGCTCTTTTCCCACTCATATGATTTTTACTGCTCTACTTGTATCAGCAATGAACACCCATCACCTTTGCTGACTGACATCCTCAACCCAAGAGGCAAAGGAAGCAGCAAAGCATTTATAACTTTAGGAAGGCTTTTTTTTTTTTTTTTAATGATGTGTACTGATGTACTTTCTGAAACAGAGAAGAAACGGATGGAATCTCAAAAGAACAGGAAAACAATGCACCACTAAAGCAGATGTGTGCCCAGAGAAGCTATGAAAAAAACCAAAGATTCCCACATCTTGTTGCATATAAACGTGAAAATGAACATTCCAGATACAGGCAGTTTAAAAAAAAAAAAAAAAAAACAGCCAACCACCAACAAAACAAGACTGACCCCAAAAAGCGCTGAAGCTCATCTACAAAAAAACCACATCAATTTAAAGACTTACTTGTTAATCACTCCTAGCTAAATTAACAAAATTAATAGTTTACTCCTTTCTTCATGGCAATTTTTTCTTCTGCTTTGTTACAGTATTGCTGTCAAAGAGGAGCAGAAATACTATTCCTTGTTGCTGCACCTTCACACACAAGTGAATGTCTTCCCAGATTGTTGAGACTATTATGACTCTCTAATGTAACTTTCCACACAGCAAAAGCAATGGATCTTCCCTACATTAAACCTCTTAAAACCCCCCAAACTGTGGTTAACTACAGCCTTTTTTGGTCAAATATCAATTTTAATTTTAAAAACATATACTAAAAGAGAACTCTCTGCTACTCCTGTTCATTTCAGCAGGTCATTCTCCTTTCCTAAACATGCTTCCTAAACATGCACATTTCATTACGGTTCTGAGTTTGTCTAGATTCAACTTCCTGCCATCACATCTTGACATGCTTTTGTCTGCTCAACTGGAGTCCTCTAGTATCACGTTTCTGTTCCCTGCTGAGGTTCCCTGCACACTGTCAACATCTCTCTCTCCAAATCTGTTTGATAAACTAAAGTCAAACTGTTGGAAGGCATGTTTTGCAAACTTTTAAGAATCTTAGTGTCACTTCTCTGAGGCTTCTCCATTTTTTCAGCATCTTTCTTGACTGTGGACATCAGAACTAGACAGAGTATTCTAGCAGTTGCCACATATATTCCTAATGCAGAGTTAAAGTAACGTCGCAGTCTCTCTTCATGTGTTCTTATTCTTACAGATATTCAAGAGTTGCATTAGCCCTCCTGGCCACAACGTCCCACTGTGTGGTCATATGCAACTAATTAACCATGACACACAGATCCTTTCCAGTAAGCACTTCTCAGTACATAGGCCCCTATGCTGTAAGCATGGTCTACATTCTTTACTATTGAATTTATGGTATTACATTTGATACCGATGTAACACCTACTGCTGGCCCAGATGACTAAGCAATCTGTTACTAACAACCTTCCAAACACCACCTGAAAGATTTAACAATATTTTTCCAGTTAGTGCCCTATGGCATTCTGTATCTCTACAGAATCCCAATGGGAGCACAGTCATTTAACATAATACATAATTTCATCTATTTTAGTCTATTTAACGCATTCCTAATTTGTTTTGTGTTGCTGTAAAGTGTTAATCAAGAATTCACAGGGTGTTAACCCAAATAGCTCAGTGAAATCCACGCAGATTATATTGTATCAGTTGTACTTTATCAAAGATGTAAATCACCTCAGGAAAAACATTTCAAGCCAGTATGGCCAACACCTGTTTTCCATAATCCTACATTCATTGGCAATATTTTAATATTTTTTTTTTAAATTGTATCTCATCACAGGTATTTTCCGATTTGCCCTGGATCAATGTCATGTCCAGCATTGTTCCTGGAGAACTGGACTGTTCCGCTAAACCCTTAAATAGTGGCATATTAGCTCACTGGTCCTCCCAGAATTTCATGACGTAGTGAAATACTTCTGTTTCCTTTTCAGAGTTTTATTTTGTTTTCCTTCCTTCTAGTCCATACCTGTGCATAGCTTGATTCAGAAGATATATGTATACCTCATTCATATCAGTTCTCAACATTGTTTTATGAGTTCTGTAATACAAAATGTTTCTCTTCAACTTGTGGAATCATAGGATCATTTTTCTCAGCTTTCATTATGCAAGTTCATGTCTGACCTTCATGCATGCGGGGGGGGGGAACACAACCAAGAATCTGAGTATGTGAAACCTAAAGAGTTTTACAACTCAAAGAGCCAAGAAATTATCTTTTGCTTTATCTCATGATGGTTTGTGTCTCACTCGTGACAGGTAATAGTTGGGGCTAACAGAAGTGCCAGCTTTGGAGCACACACCCTACTGTGTGGTGTCCTATGGAGACAACCAAAATAAATCAGAATAAGCAAGGTTCAAACAGGAAATCCAAAGCTGATTAACTGACCTGAACTAAAGGCCATGGAGCCCTTGGGGATCTCTGAGCAGTGCTATCTTGCACATTTTAGAAATACATGGTTGGACATAACTCAGACATATTTCACCTTGCACAACTAGTCAGATATTTCCACAACATCACATAGCTGAATTGAAGTAGTTCTGTCTTAATAAAAGGTTGATGCTGCTGTGGGAAGGGACAAACATGGTGGAAGAGGACAGCTGGCAAAGGAATAGCTATTGCAATGAGAAAACTTAGATTGACATTAATTTGTTTCTCTTTCAGTAATAAAAAGCAAAAGCAGAAATAAGCAACTTTGAACTTTCATACAGTGTTGATATGCTCCATCCTGGACAGTTTAGTAACTCAGCTTGTTTACAGATGGCTTGAACAAGAGACACAATGCTGTCCAATTTCTCTCTATGTACTTTTTCCTTTCTAATGAAAGGCTGAGAGATTTCTCCCTGTATTTGCATACAAAGAGATATTCAGAAAAGAAACGGAAATTATTTCTGCTAATATTGTCTTTTCTGTCTTTGCTTAGATTTCCACAGTTTTCCACTTATTCAGCATTTTTTCTTAGATTCAGAGAGATTATTGCTGTAATTCTCACAACAGAGCAACTAGCTTGGTTCCTTTCAGTCCTGACTGTTGGGATAATAAAACCAAAGATTGCCTCACTAGTTATCAGCAGTAGTTTTTAGCCTGGTTATTGAAAGAAATGATGACTAACATATAATCTATGTGACTCTCTCTGACTGTACGCTAAAAGGACATTTGAATCCATTGACCAATTTTAACCAGAAGAATAGAGATGTTAAAGAAATTAAGTCTCTATTGATTTCCTGAAAATAGACAGCTGAACAGAAGAGGCAGACCCATCAACACTCTGACTGAAGAAATTGCTGCCAATTCTTTATTAAACAACAGAAAACGCACTTGAGAAAAAAGCCTCTAGAATTCCCCAATCATAAGAAAACCTCTACAGCTACACCCCAAAGTCATGAAATCTCAAGAAATGCATACACAGGGAAAATTGTCTCTGTTAGCTGCAATGTTCCAGTAATTACTTATTTCCTAAATGTGTACATTCATTTCTTGTTTTATCCTTTAACAAGTCTGTCTCCTGAAAGGCAACTAGTAGTGTCAAATCAAGATGCATGATAGAAAGCTCTGGAGCCCCTGTCCTGCATGCAATGCATGCATGTAACCCTGAACTTGAGTTACTCAGAAGAGACCAAACCAATAGTTTGACTGAAATATGCCAATGGACAGCAGCTCTAAGATGGGCATCATGTTCAGTCTACAGCTGAGCAAAGAGGTGAGGTTCTAAATATCTATTTGCCACAATCCACCTAGTCATCTATACAGGTGTACTGTGGTCTAATATGTTACAAACACATCACAAGGATGCATACAAGCCCAAGTGGCAGTTGTCTACCTAATTTAAATTATTTGGAGATAAAAAAATACTTCAACATTTCAACCCATTTTCTTGTTGGAGTTTTTATTCTATGAGCAAGGAAAACTAAATTGGTCTGTATTCAATGGTAATTGTAAAGAAAAGCCATTCAGCGGTTGAATAGATTGCTCTCAAGGTTAAGAAAACACTGACTCTGAGCAGGCGGTGGAGAACTCTACAAACAGGGTAAATCACTGCTGGAATTTCAAGGCTGCTGGGGCAGCACTGCAACAGTACTTCTTGTAACAGGAAAGCAGTAATCAGAATAAAAAGTTTGCCACTCTGAACTTCCAGGTGTTTAGGAAAAAGTCTTGTTACTATGGATTTATGATCTCTTTGAGTGAAGGTTAGTTTGATGGTGTTAAAAACAGAGGGAAAAAACAACTGGCAGTTCATATCATTTTCTGCTATAGACAGTACAACTACATCAATTCATCTTTCTCTCTCTGCAAGCCAAGATAGAGACACTATAAATCAGAACTGTTATGTCAAGGTTTAACGGAAGCAAGAAACATGCAAAACAGTAAATCAACATGAGGTTGCCTATACTATAGTTAGCAGTCACAGCTATGCTAGAAGTCAGAAGATTAATGCTGACCATTTTTATTTCCACTGCCCTAAGAGTAAAAGGCAAGATTAAACACCAGGAGTCTTTGGTAACAGGTGCTGAGGGATTACTGCGTATGTTGCTAGCAATTTTTCTCAATGTACATGTCAGGTACAGGGAAAGGCAGTGCTGAGGGAAGGAAATAGCCTCAGTTCCTTTTAAGTTTTCCCAAATCAGCGGGGAGCAGGTGTTCATGTGGCAAGTACTCTGGCACTTCAAAAACCCTTTTAGAAGTTAGAAGGCCAAACCTATACTTAGTTAGCCTCCTCCTTTGTGATCTGTTGAAATCAGCAGGAAATCACAAGATGTGGCGAGAAGTAGAAAAGAAGTTACCTCTGTTTTAGCATAGTGTATGGAGAGCAGCAGGAGTTCAGCTTCCATACACCTAGGTACTTTTGTACTGAATGCTTGAAATCACCTAGGAGAATTAGGAATACAAATCCATGAAAAATTGCCTCCTTCCTTAGCAAACCATTAAAATAATCAGTACCTCAGTGCCATATCATCAGCATCCAATATTCTTCCCAGCAATGCAAAGCATTTTTCAGTAGACAGCATCTAAGACATGAGAGTCGCAGCAAGAATGGGGCCAGCACGGTCATTTACAGGTCTAAAGCTTCTTATCTGTAATAGCAGCAATCAGTGAGGTACAAATAGAGAAAGCAAACTTTAAGCTAAGGTAACATCTCAGAAACATCGGACAAAGGCCATTGCTAACTACCGAAGACAGGAAGTGTCTTAGTTACCTCCTCCTGCCTCGGCAGAGGCTACAAAACACTTAAAGCTTCTACAAAGCATGTACATTTCATGAAGTAGATTAAGTAGGTGTTTGCATTATTGGCCCTTTTCATTGTAATATAATCAGTTATTGACTCTAGGATCTGAGAGAGGTGGACAGTGTTTGCTTACTAGCTAATGGAGTCCCTGGTTACCATAAATTTTCATGGAGTTGTACTTGAGAAAACAAGCAGACAGAAAAAAGGAGGGAAAAGCACATATAAATGTATTGTCTTCCCAGCTGAATTTTTTAAATTTAAAAATTGAACATAACTGATCATATAAAAATTAATAGGGCACATGAATTCTAGACGCAAGTTCACAAACTTGTGTACATAAAGTAAAAACAAAAATGATACAAAGCACTCACACATTTACAGAAACAAAAAGTTGTAACTAAACACCAGAGATTCTGACAGGAATCAGAAAAACTTTAAGATTCTGGTTTTCAGGCAATATATATTAGAAACAATTAATATAATTAATTATGCTTAGGAGACAAGACATCCATTTTAAAATAATCACTTAAGCAGAAAAACTTTCATGGTATGTGTCCTTTGCTTTAGAGGACCAGATATTCATAAGATGGACTTGGGTATTGCATCACAGAGAAACAACATAATATCTCAAAACTTTCCAAATAAAAAGGGAGGAAAGGGGAACTTAACTTAGAAAATTATCAAGATTTCTTAAGACTATGAAAGGCTAGTTACACAAGAAACTCCAAATCTTGATGACCATTTCAATAAAGACATTATACAGTGATTGCCATTACCATCAATACAAAACATACCATATGCGGGGCAAGTGCAGATCAGAAAACACCTTGTGCAGTGCACAGAAGCAGGTGTAACATATTTCAATACAGACATAACATCAAAGTAACATACCTTTCATGAATTGGAATTTTAATTTCTCTGTTCAATGGTCAATAAATTGTTCCTGGGTAGTAATCTTTTACTTTAGATTGTTCTAAATAATTATTTTTAAAACATGTTTAGTCCAGAAAACTATATTTGTTAACTTAATGTAAACGCCCCTGTACATCTGAAGTGGATTACTTTGATACTAGGAACACGAGGAGGATTTACACCCTTTTTATCCATTACATGCTTTGAGACTTCGCAGATGGCACACCCCTACAAGCATAGCATTCTATGATAATCTAAGAGTAATTTTAGCTTATTTCTTTTTATAGCTCCATGGATCACTCCCAAAATCCTGTTTAAAAATCAAGGTCCATTATCTGTATTTTAAGCTGTGAATGAAAGCTATTAATCTGCAGCCAACATATAGTGGATCTAATTGGCATGAAGGTTCAAATTGTTTCTATTTACAGCTCAATGCCAAATTAAGCATATCACAACTGGATTTCCAACCCAGGTCTAAAAGTGCATACATTTTCTTAAGTTTTTGTTTCAATAACGGCAGTGTGCAAGTATCCAAAGATTCAGACACCATGGTTTCGGACATATATGCTACACATTTCCTGTTAGAAATGGACCTAGTCTGGAATCTTGTTGCTAAACTTTTTTGTAATCAAAACATAAGAACGGATTCAAACAAAAGTGCCATGGGGAATGTGTCAGCTTTGATATAAAACTATCACTGGAAATTGTTTGGGACCCAAATAAAACTACCATGCAAAATTAGAGATCGTTCAAATACACTTGTTTTCCCTCGTCCAGATGTGGCTCTTAAGTCCTAATTTTTTTACTGTGTATCAGATCATTGCCTCCACTACTAGGTACTGGCTATTCTTGCTTGTAGCTCACAGCCTTTCCTGCCAGGACATTTTTATTTTGTTTACATTGAATCATAGAAAAAGAGTATTCTTTATGCCCCAACTGCCAGCCTTCTCTGGCTTCAGGAGAGTCAAGATTCCCTTTTGATTGGCATTTACTTTATGCACATGAAATAACACCAATAACAGGAAATTGAAACAGCCTGTTAGGACTCTCACAGCAGTGGGGAGCACAGAAAAGCAGTGACTATGAACATAGAACTCCTACATTTCTGAAGAATGTCGAGCAAGTATGAAAAATCAGCCCCTGAAGTTGTGCACTCAAACCTAGGTGCCAATTTTAAATATTTGTTTCATGGTCTTTCAGGCTGACTGAGATCATTGTGATCAAAGTTTCCCCTACTAGTCAGCCCCAAGACAGGCTTTGAAGGTAGAAATATTTGTGAAAATGATTTACAGATGTCTTAAAACTTGCTGCCAGCATTCCTACTGAAAGACAGTCTATGATCTCTTATCTTAACATTCTTCTTTTTATGTATTTCTTATGCGGTATATGATGAGGATGAGGGAAAAGAGTAGAAGTTCTGATCAGAGTTGTTAATATATAGTTCTTCAAAATGTCTGAGAGACTGATCACAGTTTAACCATTTAATTTTGTTTGTTCAGCTAATGAAAGAAAATCCTGTTAGGTTCTGCATAGTTTAGACAGCAAGAAACCAAAATATGTTTTCACCTAAGTCTCAGAAAATAATTTTCTCTTAGGGATGTTGAGGTCACCACTATGTGACATCAGAGACTTCTCAAGCAGTGCCTAAACCAGGTAACCACCGCATGGCTTGAAAGAGCAGTTGGGTCCACCACTATTCAGCATGAAGAAACAGTCATCTGAGTCATCTGTAGTTCAGACCATTTAAAAACACTCAAAACTTCAACAGAACTTTCTTCGGAAAGGCACAGAGCATGGGACAAGCAGCTTTTGCTCTCTGACAATGTTCACATGCTCTTTCCTGAGAGGGCTCTCAAGCCCCGGGCAGCACCAACGCCCTGGGTGTGCCTACACAGCCTGCTGTGCACCTGCACAAGTTACAGGAGTATCAAGAAAGAGATTCCTGACCTGGCTCCACATCTGCCAGTGTAACGCTTCAGCTACCCCAGTTACAGCCAGACTAAAGACACAAATCAAATGTATCTCCTGTGGATCTTCCCAAGCCAAAGCTGGGTTCTGTGATACAGGAATACCCACTCCAACCCATTTCCTTCTCCGCTAGCTGCTGCCTTTGTTTCTTAACTGTTCTTGCTGCACATGTTCTGACAAACCCTCTGTTGCAATGCCAGGAAAAGTTTGTTTTTGTGAACTTCCCCCAGACCTCTGAAAAATTCAAGCCAGGACCTTAAAACGGTATGATTAATTAGAACAACACACAGTCTTTAAGGAAAAGCCCTGGTGTTCCTGAATTTTAAGCCTTTAGCTTTAAAAATTTTCCCCATAAGCAGAAAGATTGTGCAGACTAGCTCCTTACTTTAAGTTTCAACAGAAGTCACATAATACTGCACCTATAAGGAAAACCAACAAACATCAAAAGTTGTGTGATAAGCTGACAGTTTATCACATGTGTGCAAAAAACAGCGAGGCATGAGATTCTGGGGTCTCTGGAGTGCTGTCATCAAAACAGCACAGCAGCTTTAACAAGAGGGTCCCACAAATAGTGTATTTGTATGAGCTTTGTAGTTCATCCAATATGTACCAGAATTTTTAAAAAGATTCAAAAAGGATTCTCAAGAGTGGAAGGGAAATCTGCGGAGCATTCAGCAGCGTTTTGAACACAACATTCACAATACCCCTTGGCAGTAAGGCACTGCCTCACCTCCTCCTCCCGCAACTGCCAAACCACACAGGGATGGGGAATGAGTGTGGAAAGGGTCACCAGCAGTTTTTCCAAGAATGGAGGTAACTGTAACTAGAGCTTATCCCATGCTGAGTAGCTACATGTCAGTTGTACATGAAGCTAAGATTTTCTATTCTTTTTTTTGTCTCAAAATAAGAAGTTTTTTAAAAATCTGGACATTTCTGCATTTCATTTGAAAAACATGCCTTGCTACGTCTACAACAGTAGCATGGTGTGGCCCTGTTTAGTGCTTCAGCTGTATAAAGACATGGAAAATGATCCTTAAAACACATTTTTCAGGCTACTTTCAAGATTATCTATATTCCTATTAGGCTTAATTAATCGAAATACAACTATATCTGATTTCAGACCAAGGTGGGCTTTTGTTCAAGATACACTGTTACACTTCCTGACCAGCAACAGGAAACAACTTTCAAGACTACCATTTAAAAATATCTCCTTCTCAAAAATTTTTACCTTTTTTGAGGTACAAAGTGAAGTGGGCTTTTATGTTTCTCCTTTGTCCTGATGTAATAAAAGCTTTTCTTCTCCAAGAAACCAAGCTTACTGTGACAGGGCAAACAAGGAATAGCACCAAGATCCCAAAAACCTTTAGGTATTGTAAGGACAACTGAAAGGCTCTGGTCCAGTTTTGACTTCTAGCTCCTGCGCTGTGCTATCACCCTTTGAGAGACTATTGAAACTCTACAGCCCAGTCACAACAGAGAAGTTTTATTCAGAAGGGCAGGTTTCTTTATGGAGTAGTCAGGCCAAAGCTGAAGTCAGAGTCCCAGAAATTTTCTCCATGTAGAAACCAGCATAGATAGGAGCAAGATTCAGTACAATGCTCCTTGACCTGCTAGAGCTTCACAGAGACACCAGGGAGACAAGCAACAGAAGGTCCTTCCCTCAGTTCTTTGGCAGCATCAGCACTGGCATATACTTCTCCCTTAACCGGAGGTGGCACACTCCTACACTGCACTTGGAGGACACAAGGCAAGAGGCTGGTATACCCTGGGCTGCGATGGCACAAAAATGCAGTGCTTCTTATGACAAAGATCCAAACTGGAGCAAAAGTTAACTCATGTGAAAATCCTAAAATGCTCTGCAAGTGATTCTTTTTATGTAAAGAATCTTACCATTATTTCACATTCACTAAATGAATTGTTTTCATCACAAATGTGTACTAGTAAGAAGCCAGATGATGCTATATTAGCATGGATTGGAGGACATCCAAGACAAAAATGAGTCATAGCCCTGAACAGAAAGGCAAATTTGGTGCTTGTCATTAAAAGTGCAATCAATCTAATTCAGTTTCTGTGTCAGAATCACCATTAGAAATTCATTGTTCATACCTGTATCGTCTAATATTCATAAGCTTGGCAGCAGAGCACTTTGGACAGTTTTCAATGTTTGTTCCTATAGAACATTCACATACTGTCCCATGGGAATCCTGACATATCATAAGTTCTCTTGCAGAGATATCCTGACAAATGACAATTCACAGAAGCTGCAGCCCTTTTAGCTGGCTTGGAAATCTGTCAGCTATAGATCATGAAACTAACAGTCAAGTGTTGAGACAACTGATAAGTCTCCTGGCTTTTCAAATGATTGAGAGTCACTGTGGCCTTCAGACACTTCTCCATGGCTCAATGCCAGCTGTAGGCCAGTCAAGTGAGTATCACTGTTGGACTAGTAGTGCCTGAGAACAGAAAAATTACGAGCTCACGTATTCTCGTCCCAATGTTTCTCAAGTAATTACAACCAAAAGTTCCCATGGATGCCTTGACATTTCCTCCATACTGTAGCATTTTAGTTAATTGGGTTTTTTTCCTGATGATGGATGGCTTTTATATCTGAGCCTCATCCGAGGTTTGCTTTGCTTGTTAGGGAACTTAGAGTGAAATACTGTGGGACATTATTCAAATTTCAAAAGAATATTTTCTACTCTTCTACTTCCAACTTCAGGTTCACATTAACAAATTTCCCTGGCTGTGTAATAATTTCTTACTTACTGACCATGAAAACATCTTATGTGACACACGTTCAAAAAAACTAGGCACAGCTGGTAGTCACTACTCCATGTGCCACTTGCAATCAGAAAAAGCAAAAGTTTAGAATTCATATGCCTGGTACAAATGGCTGGTTCATATTGTAAACAGCTCACCATGTTAATGAGTTTGACAACAGCTGCCTTCTACTTCGTATTTTATAATACACATACATGGGGGTTCTTATGCTTCTTACCCCAACTTTACAAAAATGCAAATAGACACATAAGATGCGAAACAAAAATTAATGAGAGATCCACATTTTGAAAACAAGTTGTGGATTTTCTTGTTAAAAGGTCAGTGAATAACTGACCTGGATTTGCTGCTTGAACTGTCAGCAGATGATGTAACTTGAAGGCCAGAACAAAACTGACTTATATAAGTGATATTAATCTAATTATGCAATACCCCAAACTAAACCAGGCATTTTTGTCTTGCTAAGTACAGTTTAAAAATAAACAGCCTAAACATGAGATTTCTGCTGGGCCAAGCACACCCAAGAATTCACACCATTAGCTAGAAACTAACAGAGTCCCACTTAAAATTCTGTGATTTACACTAGGGATTTTGAGAAAATTTAATTAGTTTCCTACATTTCAGCAGAGTATATTAAGATCAAATGAATTCTCTCAGCATAAAGCTGTGAAACAATGAAGAACAAATGAGTTAAGCCTTATTCATAAATCAATTCATGCTAAAATATGTACTAATCCCAATCTGCACTCTGGTTAGATATTACCATATGAGTACATTCAGCAATTTTAATTTAAACTGCCTGCGGTTAAACAGAAAAGGGCAGCAAATCAAGACCACTGTCATCGTTCACATTTGCTATTGCAGCATCACATCTGTAATGAAAAAATGGCAGAGCTGCCCCAAACAATGTTCACTGGGTCTTCTAAAATGCTACCCTTAATCCTCTTACATGATTCACTTATTGTGTGACACTGATTGAACATATGCAGTCCTCATGTTTGTGAGGAAAAATAGGAGAGGAAAATCTTCTTTACAGATTTACAGAGTCCAACAACTTTATAAGTTTTCCATTTACCTTTAAAATAAAATAGAATCATGTGGAATTACTAACAGTTGGCTCTCTAAAGGGTAGGAAGTTAATCTGAATATACCTGAGGCATTCACTCAAAAGTTCACTCCATGTTTTGAAATTCAGATCTTTCACTAGATTGGATTGGAAGTGCTGTAAAAATAGCTTATTCTCTTGTTATTTCATTACTTCCACAACTCTTCCCAAGTCAATCTTCTAATTATTGAAAAGCATTAAAAGACAAGCATTATTGCAACTTATTCAGTTAAGAAATTCAAGCGGGCTAAAAAGATTATGTTCTGCAAAGAGCATATTTCTGCACAAAAAAATATTTCCATGGTTGATAAGGGGTATTTCACTTATGAGCTGCTATGCCTATTTAACAAACCATTTTTACTAACTAATTAATACAGACAGCTATAAGATTTTTTTAATGAAACTTTATCTCATTGAGATTTTTTTAAACATTGGCTGAATGTTCAATGGAAAGGGTGTTCCGGGGCTGAGTTTAGACCCTCAGGTCAATTCAACAGCACGACAGGGACAGAAACTGAAATCAGAAACCTTAACTTTTCAGTCTGAAAGTCAAAATCTTGCTAATTTCCCTAAGTGGAAGTAAAATTCAATAAAGAAGCCTGAAGGTTGCCCACCAAACAGAACAATCCACCTACAGTTAGCTCTACAATGAATTGCCTGTCTCAGAAAATTACTTGGATGGGCCCTTCTCATTCAGCTATACACCCCTCTAAAAATGTCACTAAATCAGGTATTATTCTGGGAGCACAATCACATTTTAACCCAAATCAAGAGTTAAAGAGATATTTCACAGAAGAGGGTAGAAGTATCATCCCCATCTTACAGACAGATGCATACAGGTGGATTAAGCAACATTTTCATGGTAATTCAGCAAGTTTGTGATAGATCTGTACCTATAGCCATGTTTCAACATGTGTGCTGTAGTCTGTCAACCCCATGTCTTCACTACAGAATCATCTCCTTTGAAAGAAATTGTGTTTCCAGAGAAGGAAAATCTGAGAAATCTCTCTTACCTGGCAAAAAATGATGCTGCCACCGAGGTGCCTGTGGATGCTTCACTGGCAACATATGTGCTCTGGGAAGCAGGGAAGCTGTACAAGGAGGGTTTATCTGCATTGTAGCGGTTCAATGCTGCTTCAGTCAGGCCCTCTCGACTAGTCTCTGTCATAAGCTGAGATATCTGAAGACAGAAAAAAACATAAGTGTCATCAGCTAAAGCTCACTAGCTGACCCCTCCTCGTCCAGAAGTGCCTCTGGGTTGCAGAGGGACTAAGAGAGGCATTTCATTCACTACATCTTTGCTGCTCTGTGAACAAGTTTATTGCTTCTGTCATGCTAATCCACAGTACTTTGGCTGAGCTGTAACCTTGTCTGCATTAAAACAAATGGGATAAATTCAGCCCATCACTAGAAATGTCAATAATGTCTATGGCCTTCCACCCATATGGAAAAGAAAGAGTAAACCATAATCCTTGCTCGGTTTTACCTCAGAGTACAAGAGAGATAGCTTAGATATGTGTAAGATATTTGTATTTTACTTCAGGGGGGAAAAAAAAATTGTTTGCCTTTGTAAAATAACACAGCACTAGCGTAGTAAGTATTTTTGTTGACCTTTCTCCAAAAAAGCGAGCACACAGCATGGGAAGGAGTCCCTTGGGATCCCAGACTATTTATCATCTCTCTGGAAAACTGGGATCATTACCACTCACTTTCATTGGCTTTCCTAAAAGGTTTTAAACACCCCATGATTTCATTCTTCTGATGGCCCATTTAACATTTTTTCCCCTGTTAGGAAGCCTCATCTCAGTCTTTCACTGTCTGGGAAAAGAAATGGAGTTCAACTACGCTTGACCGAGCTCTCCTCAAATTAAGTGAAACATCTTTATTGACTTCAGAGAAAGCTGGGTCAGCCCTATTGAAGCACCTCCTCAAAATTTTGATTTCAGTTTCTTGTTTATTACTTCTGCATGAATTTACAATGGTGTGATGTCATCTATTGTACTTCACGCAATTCCTAACAACTTCCCTTTCCTTCTTCCCTCATTTCAACCACAAATAGTTTTTGTTCACCAATGCGTGTCACAAAATTGCAACATATGTCTAAAAAGAACCGTCCTAAATTATTGCTAGCAATAGTCCAAGGCGTTGCTTCCTTCCGCGTGCAAAAAATTTGCAAGAACCAGTCTCTCACCTGTTCAATTTCAGTTCTCATGCCTATCTTTATCACCACAGTAACAAGAGAACATCTTTGTGAGGCACAGCAAGAAAAGTATTTGAGATCATCCTGTAGTTCTTTTTCCACTTAGACTTGCTTTGTTTCAGCTGTTAGACATTTCAGTTACTAAAGGCAAAGTTGAAGAACAGTGATTTGTATTTAAGGGGGGAAAAGACATGTGATATGGCAACATTTTTTAGACCAACTACCAAGCCACCTCTGTTTCTTTTGTAGAGAAGTGTTACCCATTCTACTATGGCTAAGATGATAATCTAAGAGTTTATCATTATTTTACATATTTTTTAGGCCAATCACAACTGTAATACTTCAAGAACAGGAATGCTAAACTAGCCACTCTATCTTATAAGGAACCAGTAAAATTGCTGAAAGTGCCCCTATTATGTTAGTCACACACTGAGCATTTCTAATTTACTGATTCACTATATTGAACGAGCTGTGCTCTCAGAAGGCTATAGCTGAAATCCTGGACTTAAATCATCTCATACTACTGTTAAAACACAATAATTTAGGCTAGCTGCCAGGATACCTCCCTACATTTCCAGCACGCCCGCAAACAGACATTTGTTCTTCAGTGTTCTGCTAACCTACGTATGTCAACTTGGGGCATCCAATACACTTGAATTCATGAAACAATAATTTCCTCAAATTTTCCATAATTTTTGCTAACTCAGCTATTTATATTTGCAGTGAACTAGCACAAGATTCTGCCCTATTCCCTCAAACTATCCTGAAACCAATTTCATCATCTACCACATTGGAAACTGCTAAGCAGACAGATTTAAAAAGCTCTCTCTTCAGAGCAGAGTACACTTATAAACCTAATCTCATCTTAGTCCATCCAATTCACATACCTGAAATCAGGGATGGACCATCATTAATCAATTGCCATTGCTGACAGTGTCACCAGGAAGTGCTACTCACTTCCATGGCAACCTGACAGCAGTTAAGAAGTTCATGAGTTGACTTATCTCAACTGCAATCTCAATTGCAATCGTAACCTCCCCATCTCCTGCCAAATAAAGATTTGCAACTCCAAATATTAATTTCCACAGCCAGTGCAGCACATTTCTATTGGTGTCAGATCCCCTGAAGTTGCAAGACAGTGAGAGGCATTTCAGCCAACTGCAAAACAGGAAGGGATTTGTATGTCTCAGTGTTTGGGACACCCAGAAAACATCCATCATGACCCGGGCATAAAAGCAGTAACTAAATGGTTTCTGCAGTTATAGAGACTTTCAGGTGATCCATGCCCATATCCACAAGTCCTATTAATATGAACAGCACAGAGCAAACAGAGCAATAAAAAGCCTCAAACTGACTGTGGACATTTCCTGAAACTTATTACTCTCAAGCTTCCTCAAAAGCTGATTAGATTCTTGGTTCATGAGCTTTTGAATAACTAGTTCTTAAATACAAGCACTCCAAAACAACCACATACTCACCAAAGAGACATGAGATTCTTTTAGAAAGATATAAATATAAACCATTCCCCCTCACCTATGCACTCAGAGAGAAACAGATATTAGTCAGCAAATGGAATGTTAATGCTTTTTAATAAATGAGGATTAAGATCTTATAAAGCCTGTATTTAGGTCACCTTTTCTTATAGTAAAATGCAAAGGAACTGAATAAGAAGCTGGAAATAATCAAACATATTTACAAATTCTGTATTTGTGGAGCACCACCCTAACCATAGGACAGAGAGAGGAGAGAGATAAATAACATTCATTTTAGGAACTGCATATAATATGGACAAATGCAGAATGGGGTTGTTTCTATATAAATGTAGGCTTTTCAGTAGTACTGCTATTTTACTGTGTGTCCTACACAACAGTCCAAGTACTACAGGGATAGTCAGCTGCTCAAACTGCAAGCTGCAAAACATCTGTATGGTACTGACCACCAGAGCTTGCTGGAGAGGCAGCAGCTCTCCTTCCTGTTCTTTCACACAGCTTGCTTTGTTGCAGAAAACAGGAAGCTACTGTTGACATTGATATTGATGTATTATCTGTGAAAAGCAGCATTCCAGTGTAAGCAGCCATGTCAGAGAGCCCTCCCAGAGCTGCCCTGGATGGACACTCATAATGGGGCATGTTGGGCTGGTTGAGCACCTTCTTGGTCCTAAGGGTCCAGCACCACTGCCTGGTTTCCTTACCCACATTGGCACACTTCCTGGGAAAAAATCCATTTCTCAGCATGAACTCTCCCAGAACTAAACTCCCAAATGCACACACTGTCTGTCCCTGAGCTCCATTGATTTACTGTTTGCCTCAGCAGGGGCACTTCTTAGTTGACAGTGTATTACAAGAATACCAAAATGGAAACATACTTCATTTTACCTAACACAAGCCATAGACAAATTAAGACAAAATAAGAACTGGCTTAAGCCACAGTCCAGAAATGGTTTCCAGTTTTAGCACTTAATTACTTTGTCTGCCAAAGTGGGATTTTTCAACAGTGAAATGTCTCCAAAAGCAATGAAAGCTGAAATACTTCCCTGAATTTCAAACATTCTACCATTCCTTATCTGGGAAGTCTGCAACACCACTTGATGTTACACAAGTCAAAGCCCACAGAAGTACCTTGTGATACTGCAACGCAGAAACCTTCAAGCAGAACATCAGGTTTTGCTTGAACTAGTTCCTCAAGTCACTTTGTTGCTATCTTTTCCTTATATCAAGTGAGAACAGGATAACAAACTAGAACTTGATATATGATTATGAAATTGTCCCTTTGGTCATGCAGCCAGTGGAGATGAAGGGCAAAGACAGTGCTATGCCAAATTCTGGGCCAGGCTTGGAGCCTTTTTTGTGTCCACTACTTATCAGAGTATTGTTTATACTGCACAAATTTATACATCTGGGTCAATCCACAGGCTGAGTATCTCACTAGAAACCTAGACACATGCCCACAATATTTGACTAATAAATCCTCATTTATTCCCAGCGTTCAATACGTATACATAAAGTAGTGGGCAGAAAGAAGTCCAGATAATTTATATATCCAGAGACTACTGACTTTGAGTCAGTTCTATTGCATTTCTTTCTTTTGCCTCATAGATTGCAGAGTGTAGAAGTCATTTAAACTATTACACCAAGCTGAAGAGTGAGCTTTGGAGGTAGTCTTACCACCTCATTTATTTGTCCTCCAGCCACAGTACCAAATTATCCCTTTCTTCTCTGACATTCCTCACTGAAGTTCACACATACACCAACTTGAGTAAATGCACCCAGGATATATCAAGCATTTAAGGAAAAATACTCATAGAACAGACATTTCCAAAGCTCTTAGAGAATTTCTTTTTTTCCTCATCCCAGTTCAAAAGACAGTTGAAAAATCACACTTTGAACACTAACAAACTTGGGCTGTCTCTCTCTTTTTTTTTTTTTTTTTTTTTTTTTTTTTGCCTTTTTTTCTCCCCCAGTAATGTATTCCTGGCAAGTACAGCTCATGTAAATCTGCCTCTTCAGTGTCACTGTCTCTCTCACTAGACACTGTTTCTGGATTTAATAGGGAAAAGAAGAATAGATTCCTCAATTCTCTTTCCCTTCTCTTCTGTGAGTACCCACATACCATATACATGAGGTTTAAGATCAGTTAATAGGATATATTTTGAGAAATTCCTTTATTGAATTGTTGGCAGCGCATCACTGCCTGGATAAGCAACAAAAAGACAAAGCATGGAACAATGCAACCTTTCATGCCTCAATAAAAACCTTTTAAGTGCACATGGAACAAGACAGATGTCCATCCCAAGGCTCCATCTTTTTCTCCTGTCTCAAAAGCAAGACATCCATTAACTTCCTCTTTCACTGCTTTCTGACCGTATACAGAGAGAGCTGGAGATAAGTCATGATTTAAATTCTCTACTTCATAGGAAAAAGATGGCTCTGCAGTTAAACAATGGGTGTCAGCCAGGTTAGATTCTCTTCCTATTCCAATTAAAGAGTCACTCTGTGCATAAGACTTGCCATTATGCAGTATGAAGTTAATTACATTTACGTAAGGGCATTTCACAGCCAACCTCATTAATGTTTCTAAAGCTCCTAACTGAGCACTCCCAACTGAAATTACTGTACAAATGGAAGTTAGCATTTATGAAAGATGTGAAACATCCTTTGCTCTGGAGGTAGTGAAGCATTCAGGAACATCCCCAAAATCTACTTAATGTCAATGACTGACAAATGAACTGGATGCACAGATATGTATGAAATGTATCCATGTCTGAAGCCAAATTCAAGATACAAATCTGTGTCCAAATTCACTACAAAGCAATCCTCAGTGTCCAGAGATCCTAATCTCAGGAGAGAAGCTTGCTAACAACAAGAAACTGAAGGTAGAAAGGTCTCTTTCATAAACACACACTCATGAATGACTTCTTTGGCAATCCACTCTTGATTCAGAGCAGCACTGAATTTTCTGTCCAATAAATACTGACTAAATTACTTCCTGACTTATTTTAGACAGCAAATGTCTACATTAACCAAGAAAAAGCTTCTTCTAAAAGACCCAGCTTTAAAAGATGAGTTGAGAGATGCTCTAAGGGATATCTCTCTCAAAGCTTTAGCACACCAAACCCATAAATTCTTATAAACTTGCTTAGAACACAAGCTTAGCAGCTTAATTTCAAGTTTTCCATTATGCACAATCAGGTGTTCTGGCTCTTCTAAAATATTAATCTTTTACCTTCTGTCCAACTCCTTTTGGCTCATCAGAGTTTACTCTCAGTCATAACAAGATAAAGTTATTCTTCCTGTTTGGCTCAAGGAGCCTAGTTTCTGGTCTATGGGAGTGATGAAACATGCACTGGGAGAAGCATCTCACGGTGTATCATTCACATGTGTCTTTCTTCTGACACATGTATAGAACACCAAATCTTTGCTGAAAAATAAGCAACCCTATTTCTCCTGGGCTTGACCTACTCCTACCAATTCTTACAGGCTGAGGCAAGAACTCTAATTTACCAATTAATTTTGAAAACTCAAAGAATTCTTCCACTTTCTTTAGTGTATAAGAGTTCACTGTCTGATGTGACAGTGTGGTGGACTGCAGAACAAGATAAAAATCTTAAGTCTTCAGTAAGCCACAACTTTGACAGCCACTACAAATTTCAGAGGAATTACAGTAACTTGCCTACAGGAAGCAGCATCAGAAAACAAATGGAGCAGGAGCTGACACTTCTTGAGTCTCTTCAGCAGAAGAGAGTTTAATGAAAGGAGTATCAAAGTCCTGCTTCACCTAGAGAAGGCATCTCTCAACAAGAGAATGTATCACCAAGTAGTAGGTCCTCTTCCTACAATTTGGCTATTTTATCTGAGCCCCTCTGGAAGTACTGACTTCATCCCTTTTGCCTAACATGCAAGTCATGCATTAAGTTCTGTGCAGTAACAAAAAAAGTGCAGCAAAAATTTAGCTATGGTAGCATTCAAAAGACAATGTGACAGCTGGGATACACTGTGCTGAGTGCCAAAAAGAAAAGGAGAAATGTGGATAATTTGACATTTACTATATTTCATTTTTATAATTTTACAATGTTGTTGGGAAAGGTTAGCATGTGAAAATAGGAAAAGGAAATATTTAAAGAGTCAGTTTCAAATATCATTGTTAAATACAGCTTCAAACGCTTTGAGGTAAATCTGGTAGAGAGTTTACTGCACTGCCAGTAAACTGAAGTAGGGTTTTGGGGGCAGAGGGGTACAGGGAAAGAGGAATCTTGTGCCGCCCACACAACTATCAAATTAATTTTAACGCATCCTTCACAGGGCAAAAAGGAACAATTACACCATTCAATCAGAGCATCTTGAAAGTGGTGAGGATTTGCTAAGTCAGTCATCTTTAACATACCATGGAGTACCAAGGACATACTTCACATCTGTCACAGATCAGTCACTACAACAGAGGTGACATTTAAGGAATTATTCAGGACAAAATCCACCTTTAGAATAAATAATGTTGGAACAGTAGCAAGTTCTTGTAGCTAAGGGCACTGGCATAGTCTTATAGCATCTTGCCATTTGATTATGACCTTTTTCTCTCGTAGCAGAATACTAAGCTGCTATAGCTCAAGATCAATGCAACTGCTGATACAGACGCTGTGTGAGCAAGAGCAAGACAGCGATTCCTGATAGTCCTTTCCTGTCAAAAGAATGTGTTCTGTGAAGAACAGGCTGAAAAAGGACATGCATAATGTCTGCTGAGTTCAGTCTCTTTCTTGGATGTAGGCATATTGAATACTGCTTAGCAAAGGCAACTCACTATTCATTGAGAATACTGAAACTCTAGGGAGGGTCCTTGGGCATGCTTTGTTCCTGCTTTATTCAAATTTGCACACAAAATCTGAAATATTGATCTAGCAGAAGGGGTTAGTGTAATGGTACAGATTTTGTATTGAAACAAAAAACAGTGCAACTTTAGAAGGAGTGAGGTTTTTCCAAGGGAGAATCACTGGGGTGGCAAGAATGCTGATTATGCTTTGCATTTAACAAGAGTCACACTGTATCTAGCATAAACTACTTTTACTTAAACATTATTTAGTTACCATGACAGCACCTAGAGCTTAATTACAACCTCCAGCTTCCTACTGTCCAAAAGAAAGATGACCTTTGGTTGATGCAGCCACATCCCATGTCCCTCTATAAACAAGATAGCTATTTAACACTGATCCAGTGCAATCCTCAGCACAGATGAAATTCCAGTTTGTGCAGACATGGGCACATCAAAACTGCTATAATACAGTTAGTTCCATCTCACAATCAAGAGCCCATACCATTAAATGAAATATTTTACAACCAATCACTTAATGTCTCAAGATCAGCTACTTAGAAGCTAATCCAACAGCTGATCAGACATCCAAATAATGATGGATTTCTCTACTGTAAGACATTTTCCTCTGATTCTTCCTCCTAAGAGTTCTGCCTTATGAAACAGTATTTTTGAAATTTATTTATGCTGTATTTTCCATTGTAAATAATGACATTATTTTCTCAGCCATCCAGTATTCTCCCTCTTACTTTCACCTATTTGCTCAGTGCACGTTCTTGCCTTAGCTTTTGAACTGAAAAGCAAAGAAAAACAAACAAACAAAAATCAAAAACATACAGAACAACAGTCCTGCCTGAAAAACTGTGAGTTACTTCTTGAGCACACTCTCCTCAAAAACAATACCAAATAAGAATTGCATTGGCAACAATGAAAGCTTTATAATAAAACAGGAAATCTACTCTATTAAGCCTGTGACAATGGTTCATTTGCTTGATCAGCAAATTCCATATAGACCATAACTTGGTAAATGTAAGTTGATGCACATTCCCAAGCAACCTCCACCACAGAGATCTGGTTTTGATCTGGCTTAGCAATGAATTCACTTTTCTCGGTTTGCCAATACCCTCCTAACTTAAGTAATCCATGGAAGGAATAGTTAGTACTCTATCTTTAACCACGATATCTATCGTGGGTTAAACCACAACACTACATCAAAAGGCATCAGTATATTGAGTCTGAAATAGTATTGACCAAGCCTGCTTCTTGCTCACTCATTTTGTACTGATATATTTATTAAACAGAAAGGCAAACAAAGAGGGGGGAAAATATTAAAGGAGCAGAAATTACATAATCTGAAGCATTCAGGACAGCAAATATCTACCTGGAGTGAACTCATCATTGTATAAAAGTTGTAGATTGTAGTCTGCAGCGCTCCTTTAGTCTGAGTGACATAGCCTGCAAATTGTATTTATTGGATACTACTTCATTATCAAACTGTTTTCTGAAAGGTAAGGCCCCTACCTCATTACAAAAACACAATAGCTATCATAACTCACCTTCCTCAATACCCTCAATGTTTACTGATGTCCATTCAGGGTCATGTCAGCCTCTCCTATTCCTCCCCAAGGATGCCACAGGCAGAACAGCCACCCTGGGGTGCAAGTCTGCTCACCCTCCATACCCCAGAGCTTCCCCAATGAAGCAGACTCCCCATGGGCAGACCCCTGCAATGCTGTGAGCTACTCCTTGTGAGTAAAGCAGTAGAGCACCAGCAGCCAGACCCAAATACACCTCTCATTCATGAAGCTCCACTAGCCAAGTCTCTGTGGACAGAACAGCAATGTAAGGTTTCCCAGCTAGCATATTCCCATACTTACTCTGCAAATGAAAACTAGGAACAGCAGCTAGCAAAAAGAGGTTCTGGTCTCAGTTTTGTGTCTCTAGGCATTTCAGCAGTGCAAAAAGATACTGTGCAGCAACACAATAAAACTGCTTCCTTTCTCATCAAGAAGACAACAATAACATGGCAATCTGTGGGAAAGCTGAGGTTGCCTCTAGCTTTCAGAAGTTTTTTTAAATCTACTTCAATAAAGTTGTTAATTCTCTTAATTACCTGTATATCCTGCTGCTGCATTATAAAGCTGTGCAGCTGGAAATTAATTGGATCTTTTTCTACCATGACTTCTATTTGCTATCAGATAAGTAACATTTTACAAGAGAAGAGGCCTTTCTTTTGTGTGGCTCACAAAGTTGATTTCATACATCCAGATTCAGCGACCACACTGTAATCCCTTGTTGCATTAGATACCTTTTAAGACCTCAGTGCCTAGGCTAATTGTGCTAAAATAACTAGTGCAGCAATGAAGAGCGGGTGCGGACTATGAAAGATGAGCACGTCTGACTTCTGCCTGCCTGTACACATGGGGCAGCAGCTAAATGAAGTGACTGTACTTTTGAAGCTGAGGCACAAGTCTCTCTAGTTCACTGTGTGCAGGAGTAATACATTTGTTATGAAAATAAACTTTCATTTCTCTGATCAGTTACTAACCTGCCAGCAACATCAAGACATCATAAGAAGTTCAAATCTTACTGTAGCTGTTTTCCCATCAAAAACAGCAATCTGTAAGCCATTGTCCTTTCACTTGTCTGTTGGCAAGAACAGCTATAGAAGCTGCCAGAGTGTGTCAGCACATGGGCTTAACTTAAATGGCATTATTGACCCAGAAAGCAACCTCTTTCTATAGCTAGCAAGAGAGTAAGCAATAAAAAACATCATTAGTTTTTCCATACATAGGTGTATGAACCAGATCATTAGTCTTTATTTAAAAGACATATGATCAAGTTCTACCATGAAAACACAAGGAGAGAGAAAGAGAGAACTACTTCATTTCCAGTATGAAAAAAATCTGACAGGCTTAGAAATTCCTGCAATAATTATTGCATAAGAATGTGGCATAATGCAAATTCAGCCCACACACATAATCACCTCAAGATCTGACCTTCTTGGGGGGTAAGATCAGTACACGTCTGACGGGTCTCCTACCCAGCTGCTCACGGAAAGGTGCATGGGTTTGACCCCCAGGGATCTAACAAATGCCTTGAATCTATTTAGAAACTGGTACCATTCCAGTGACTTCCCCATCAGAAAGACATTATGAATATCAGCTTTTCTATAAACTGCTGCCAAAGGTTTAATTATATTAGTGCTGGCAGATACCACAATAATACAAATTGTTTTCTCTGTGTGTTAGACCATGAGATTAACATAATATTATATTATTCTATATATAATAATTATTTTTATGTTATATATACATTTATAAATATATTTTATATAATTATAATATATAATAATATAATACCTACTATATATCAGCAATGTACCTTATAAAGGGAGCAACCAGAGGACTGGAATCTTGCATGAGGCATGAACTTTTGAACAAACAGAAAAGAGCTGCTTGCAGAGAAGAGTCAACTCATTTAGAAGCCAGGCATAGTTTGGACCAAGCGATATAGAAGCCTGGGAAATTTAAATGGAGAGAGACAGAAATCTTCCTTAACTCATCAGAAATTCTAAGTTTGAAGATTTCATAGAATCATAGAATATCCTGAGTTGGAAGGGACCCACAGGGATCGTTGAGTCCAACTCCTGACCCTGTATAGGACAACCTCAAAATTCACACCATGTGTTTGAGGGCGTTGTCCAAATACTTCTTGAATATTGTCAGGCTTGGCACCATGACTACCTCCCTGGGGAGCCTGTTCCAGTGCTCCACCACCCTCTGGGTGAAGAACTTTTTCCTAATATCCGACCTAAACCTCCCTTGGCATATCTTCCTGCCGTTCCCTCGGGTCCTATCATTGGTCGCCAGAGAGAAGAGATCGGTGCCTGCCCCTCCTCTTCCCCTTGTGAGGAAGCTGTAGACTGCGATGAGGTCTCCCCTCAGTCTCCTCTTCTCCAGGCTGAACAGACCAAGTGATTTCAGCCGTTCCTCATATGGCTTCCCCTCTAAACCCTTCACCATCTTCATGGCTCTCCTCTGGACACTCTCTAGTAGCTTTGTTTCCTTTTTATACTGTGGCGCCTGAAACTGCACACAGTGCTCAAGATGAAGGTGCACCAGTGCAGAGTAGAGCGGGACAATCACCTCCCTCGACCAGCTAGCAATACGGTGCTTGCTGCACCCCAGGACGTGGTTCGTCCTCTTGGCTGCCAGGGCACACTGTTGGCTCATGTTTAGCCTGGTGATGACCAGAACCCCCAGATCCTTCTCTGCAGGGCTGCTCTCCAGCAGTTATTCTCCAGCAGTTATTCTGTAGTATCCTTTCCCATACACTTTCCTAAATCATCTTCACATAGAAGTACATTTTTAAATATTGATTAAATAAAAGTTAACCTCTGACACCAATGATTGTTAATACTGCTTACGCAGCTTTCTCTTTTGCTGCCTCAATGAAATATTAACAACTCATCATCTGAAAAGACTCTGAGGAGAGTCTTGCATATCCTGATCCATCCTTTAGCAGAATAAAATTTAAGGTGCACATTTGAATGCTTTGTTAAATTTGCATCTCTCAAGACAGGTCTAAGGCTCCAAGTACTCTCAGCTCTTCTGAAAACCCACTGAAACCTGCAGGCAGCAAAGAAAGCTTTAAAAAAGAAATACTGTGTTCAGATCTTAGTGGCTCGTCATTAAGTTGATGCATCCCTTCCCTCCATTTCAGTTTAGCTTAACCAATGCTACAAGACATCTTCCAGTGTGTTACCTGCATTCCAGTAAGATTTCTCACCTTAAAAAGAGCAATTTCTCTCATTCCTGAAGAAGAAAGCATCTTTTCTGCTTCCTCTGTTTGGGCTCAATTCCACAGGAAGCATTTAGAACTGCGAAGTACCCAGTCTTCTTCATGAAATTTAGTTCTTAAAATGTTGATATCAGCTCACAATGAAGTTTATATCACTGAAGTTGCACATATTCAGGTGAACTTCTCATTTGTAACGCTGTGTAGGAGCCAGTTTGCTTTCTGAATGCTGACTAACTGACATTGTATGAGGTTATGAGGGCTCAGGCACAGAAATAAGTTGCTGTGCTGAGTCATAACAACTGTCCACATGCACACACTTAGCCTGTGGCAAATGCAAGGTAATAACAATTTATCTTACAATCACTTTTCTAGAGCTAAGTCAAAGAAACCAAGCCAAATTATCTTGAATTTGCTGTTAACTATGAACATGCATTCACTTACTGTGTATTAGTAAGCTTGCTAAAAAGTTATCAAGCTGATCATGTGCCTGAGTCCTAAGACTTAGATTAAGCTAGGATAGCCAAAACAGGAGCCATTATGCAAGGCTGAGCACAGATCTGCTCAAAAGTTACACCATATGTTCAGAAGGGTTCAGTGGGGCTAAATGTGAACACAGGGGATTCACTATTACTTGGTCCAAAAATGCACTGAAGAAGTGCAGAAGTAAACACAAGAGAACTACCAACAGAGTGGTGTTGCAAGAAAGGCACTTTTAGGGGGCTGAATTTTGACTGGAAAAGGCTCAGAACTGTGAGCCTTGCACTTGCCAAGGAAACGCTCTTATTTTGTTCCCACAAGCGGAGATGTTGATACGTTCTCCAGAAGTCAACAGCATCTTCTTTCAATGCAAATACCTTGCAAGACCTCGACACCAGCCAACCTCTCCAGTTAAAAAGCATAACAATATTGTGTTCCTCTTTTCCCACAGGGAAACAGCATTTAGCCTCAACTTCCATGCTGAAAACTTCCACCTTTGCAGTGAATTGCACAAACCATGGCCTAATCCACCATCTCACAATGTAACAGTCATGCTGAATTGCATTGCCCTTTGGCTTTGTGTAGCTGTCTTCCCCTTTTCTGTCCCTACTATTAGTAGTCCTTTGCAGGTGTTCTTTCTTTCATGGTACCAACATGGAGATGTGGCGAAAGCTAATTTCACAGTTATCAGTGCTAACGGGATCTGCCATGAAATGGTCTAATTTCCACAGGAGTCAGTATGCAGTTGCTAAAGGAGAAAAAAAAAACAAAAAAACAAAAAAAAAACCAAAAACCACCACAAAAAAACCCAGGCAGTTCTGCAAAAGCTATGCATCAGCAGCAGTGACCTCTCTATAAATTTAACAAGGTTGATCTTTCTAATCTCTGTCACAATACACGAACACCTGTCTTACTTTCATGTTAATAATAAAAATGTCCTGCTGAGGTTTTAAAATTGTTTTATGACAGCAACAACCATCATTTTTAATAGGAATACATGAAAGGTGCCAGAAGAGCCTTCAAATGAGACCACTAGCTGGACAAAAACAGTTCCTTCCTGGCCCTGAAGGTGAATGCTTTAAGGCATAGGTTTGATTGCCTTATTACCTTAGTTTGCATAGCTATAGCTGTTATTAGCAGTCATAAAAATCACTCAACTGTAAGCATTTGACTTGGAGTCTACTTTCTGTGGTGAATTCTATAGGCTGACGAGGTGCCTTCTGTTTGCTCTAGATTTACTGCCCTCTCAGCTAATGAAAGCAAAAAGAGGAGCAGCAGAACCTCAACTGAACACCAGATTAAGCTCTGTTGGTGCATACTGTAAACCATTAGGAACTGGGTCTCTCTGTTTTCTAGTCACCTTTCAATGGCACAGCAAAGAGGTCACCTTGTGAGCATCAGGCTATGCACTTGCTATGGTACTCTGCCGAATGGGATGGATATTTCTTGCACAGCACTAAATGTATTCTCAGCTTTTTACATATACTCCTAGTGTACTCTATTTTCCAAGCAAAATGTGGGTTTGCATCATCTCATTTTCTGCAACTTCTATCATGTTTTCAATCCAAATTGTTTGTTTCAGTTGGCCATTTTCAATCCGCAAGTCTTGAAGGGATCCAAGCCGAGCATGGTTTTCCAGGAGCTAGATGAACATTGCATTAGCTGAAGCTGACCTAGCATTTAATTCAAGTGCACACAATGATCTTTCCCCAGTGTATGTAATCTGCATTTTGTTCTGCAGGAACCATCATAATCCATCTTCACTATGACAGCTTTACAGTTTGAAGATCATACTCTCACTTTTCACCTCAGGGCCCTTGTATGCTGAGAACTTTAAGCATGTTGACTGTCCATTCTCAGCTGGAATTTAGTGGACATTCACTTGCAGACTGAGTAATTAATACCAATCCCCAAGTCTCCTGACCAGCTAAATAAGATCGGATGAAGAACAATATTTTCTCCTCACCACTGATTATAGATGACTCTTCTTTTAGACAACACTGAGACACAGTAACTCTTTTACTTTTCTCAGATGGCATCCAAAAAAAAATCAGTGATCAGTTGGGAAGATATGAACTACAGACATGCATATTTTCAAAACTGCACAGTTCTGAAAAGTGAATAATAGAGCGGAAGAGGCACTGGCTCTAGTCTGGCTGTGCTCTACAGCCCTTTCTGAAAAGGCAGGAGAGGGAACAATTGAACATCCATAACCTCCAGCACTAACAAATGGCAATAATTCCTCAAAAGAGAATATTCTTTCAAATTCCATCAGTACAACGTATCATGAGAAGTTTGGGTGGACATATAAATAACCACTTGATTCATCAAGGATTATTTTCCAGTAAAACAGAACTTAGATCAAACGAAGGGTAGACTCCATACAGCTTTAATGATCTTGTATCAGCTATTTCTTGTCTAGTAGAAGGGCTGTAAAAGACACATAAATGACAGTTATATGCAAAGTCTTATGCATCTCACTACCTAATGTGTATAACTTTGGAACACAGTGCACACAGTAAATACTGCCAATTATTTACTCTTTACTGATAGGTACATTTTGTGTGTATTTTCAAAGCAAAACTTGTTCACAGTACATACACAGCATGTTCTCCCATTTTTTGTTATAAATTATTGCCTGTCTCTGTAGTACATCAGTCTCAGGTAGACCTGTACTTTGTGAATCATCTAAGGCTTTTGTCATTTTCTTAATTTCTGCCTCCTTGTAGGCTTATTATTTCCTAATTTTTACCACTAACATTTGTTAATTTTTATTCTTGTTTTCTTGTTCCTTTATATACCCCGATCACTTTTCCTGTTGGCAGCCTAAGAGACAAGAGAGAACAACAGAACAAACTACTCGGAAAACTTGAAAGATCTTAACAGTCAAAAGCCAGAAGGTTAAGAAAGAATATCAGCTTAAGAAAATTGTCTGAAAGTATACAGTCAAGTCTTATAGCTACATTTATTTCTTCCTCATAAAAGTCAGCGTAAATAACCTTCAAACAGCACTTCTCTACTTCTTTTTTCTTCTTTTTCTTTCTTTTGGGGGGTTTTTTTGGTTTTGGTTTGTTTTTTTTTTTTTAAACACAGCAACAATGAATATACACTTTCTTCTACACAGGACACAAAGACAAGAAGTCATTGCCCCAAGGAGTTTGCTCAATAAACTAAATTGACAAAATGCACTTCACTAGGGTCTAAAAATAAACAGTGATTAAAATTAGTGCAGGAACTGTTGGTTAATATTTTTTATAAGCAAACAGCAAGATTACATTAACTGGCCCCTTGGGAATAAAAGAGATTTACAATAGATTTAATTAAATGCATTTAATAAAGTCCAAATATAAGACCAACAAACAGGCTCATCATCTGAAATGGTACCTAAACTCTAGTAAACTATTCTGAACTGTAATAAATGCCTCATGGTTATCTTCAGTTTTCATTTTGGCTTTCAGCACTCCACAGAGAATTTTTATTTGCATATGAAGTGTTTTGGATTTTTCCCCTTCAACTTGTTTGCTGGGTTTGTAATGTACAAGTTTCAGAAGTTACTTTTAAATCAATTTTTGAAAGGAAGTCTTTATTCTATTTTAATTAATTTATAATAGAGCATCATGGACTGATTTTCTGCTCCACAGTGACATGCCAAAAGAAGGATCACTGACTACAGGTCAGTGGAAGTGCAGTGTTGTAATCTGTATAACTGAAGAAAAAGGTCTCACATGACTTTTCACAAGGTATACTGTCGGCATTTACTAAGTCATTTACACTAGGACAAAGGGAATACAAGACAAGATAGGCATGAGCTAGCTCCAAAATGTAGAGCACTATTCCATATGTAGGATAATAAAGAACCAAGCCTGAAACACTTCTAGAACTGCTGCTTAGTGTGTATTCTTAAGAGGGGCTGAAACACTCCCCCTTCTACAACATTAGCTTTCAGAACCCAGTGTACTCTGATCCTTTGATTTTCCTAATATCAGCAGAATGGCATACAGTTACTAAAAGCAAAAAGCATGATGATGCTCTGTCACCAGTGGAGTAAACCTGATTTCAGATCAGAATCTATCCTGAAGTTTATCAGCAATTTCCTTTGGAAAAGCAGCATAAGAGTCTTTCCTAGAGGAAATTAAGTGGAAGAAAAAGATATGTTTCTGTGTGTGTATACATAAATACATGCACACACAGATAAAGAAACCAGACCAAGCGTGCCCAAAAAATCAGAAGTGGAATGAATATATTTATGCATTAAACCTTTAAATTCTCCATACTTTTTATGCATGAAACCAAAAATTCAGGGGTAATTCTCTGAACACTTCCCACCAGTAAGTTGCTCTGCTCACAATGGCCACAGTGACAGAAGCTACGTGAAACAGGTGCATTTTACCCTGTGACCGACCCAGAGGACCAGAACTCTGAAATACCCACTGCTGCATAGTGTCCACTACAGACAGTGGGTTTCATGCACACAGGGTTCAGTCCTATCCATCAGAAATAGATGATTATGAAAGTTCAAGAAAAAAAGTTTACAGTTTCAAAACTTGATTTTCCAGTGGAACAGTATTATGGAAGGTTCCCTAGGAGGAAGCAGAGCATTGTACAAGGATGACAGGATTTTAGTATTTGCTGGAACTACTTTTATTAGGAATTAAGGCAGAGTAAACAACAAGGGAGATATATCCTGAACTCAGAAGCTTTTTGTAAGAATAAGTTTCAATGATGCTAAAACCTAAAAAACTTCAGAGGTGAATTTAAAACTTCTATAGTCTTGTTCTTTCCCAAGGGCATGCTTTCAAGTGAATCCCTCTAAAGCAAAGCCCTTGGTTTTAAGTTTTTTCTTTTCAGAAAGCACAGTAGCAGCTTGTTGTAAATGGTGAAGTGTATGAACTCCGTGCAGTTGATAAAAATTCCAGCTCAAGCCATATTTGCAGATATAAAACAATAAACCAGCAAGATATTTTTAGTCAGTCTCTTCTGTTTCCAAAGTTTTTCCAGATTGTTGTGAACCCTTATAATTTCTCTGTTTCATAATTTACTCTGATATTGATTCTTCCAGGCAGGCACAGAAAAACCTAACTTCCACATATGAAATGACAAGATGGCCCTTTTTGCCCTGAGTGTAACAGAAGAAAAGGTTATTTTCTAAACCCTTTGCAAACTGCATAGCACCCATCTCAGGCATATCCTTCCACTTTCCTGTACATCTGCTTCTTAACACATAAAGCATGGGACAATAAAGTTTGTTTCCTTCAAATGTATTGCCAAGGTTTAGTTTTGATGCTCAAAGTATTTTGGGTCCTTTTACAGGAATGGACTTTAAAGTCTGCAAAATATTATACAGTTACTGCTCCAGCTCTCTCTCAGCTGAGTTTACATTATATGTTTCCTGGTAGAATTGCCTTTTTCCCTACTCCGTGCCCGTGCAACATTTAAAAAGTCTTGGGAGTAAATTCTCTAATCACCTAAGCACAAACCATTCTCTTGCCCTACTAGAGTTGTTGCTACTGATAGGTTCTTTGGCTTTCTGTGGTACCGTCTATGGAGTCTCCAAGAAATTACGAAGGGCATTTCTACTCAATGTATTCAAATTGGGCACAAGACTACTAGCAGCAACAGCATTAACAAAAATCTTTTTTTCTCATGAATGATATAAAATTGTCCTGCAGATAAAATGGGACACTGAGGAGCAATCAGTTGTTTTCCAGTATTTCTGTTAAGCATTTGTAACTAATAGGTGCCCTTCTGCTCTCTCACATTCAAAAGGAAACCAAGCCATAATAAGCCTCCACTGCCACACTTGAAACCACCTTTACTGGAGAACATACGAGGAATAAGGTGCTATATTATTCATATTCATTACATCATAAAATGCCTAGAGGCCCCAGAACTAATGGCCCATTGGAGCAATGCCAACTGTTCCTGCTTCAGAGACAAAGCATTGAGGGGGTAGGGAGAAGGGGCAAATACTCACCATATATGATTAAAGTCATTGAGCAGTGAATGGAAAAGGAAGCAGAGAAACCCACATCACCGAACTTCAGAAAATCTCATAACCTACATAACCTGCACATACATAACCCCTGTCTCAAGCCCCTTTCCAGAAATCTTGATCTAGCCCTAGCTATCATGCCCCATGTCTGCATTTCACATACTTATATAAAAGTGGGAATAAATCTTGATAAGCTGGTCTCTGGCAATGTTTAAAAGGATCTTTACAAGGGCTCTGAAGTGCAAGACAACACTCAGGAGAGAATCAGCATCACTACTAAGTCCTGGCTGCAAATGGCACTTCCAGCCATTTAGGATTACAAAGGCAAAGACCCCTGTGATGACTGACTAGGGCAGAGAATAATGAAAAGCTGGTAATATGAGAACTAGATTTTTCCCTCCAAAGCATCTATTTACATGAAAACAATTTGATTGTTTATTTATGGAATCATATAATCATTTAGGTTGGAAAGGACCTTTAAGTCTTATGAGGAGCGGCTGAGGGAACTGGGATTGTTTAGTCTGGAGAAGAGGAGGCTGAGGGGAGACCTTATCGCTCTCTACAACTACCTGAAGGGAGGTTGTAGGGAAGCGGGTGTTGGACTCTTCTCCCAAGAAACTAGTGATAGGACGAGAGGAAATGGCCTCAAGTTGCATCAGGGGAGGTTTAGATTGGACATCAGGAAAAATTTCTCTACTGAAAGAGTGGTTAAACATTGGAACAGGCTGCCCAGAGAGGTGGTGGAGTCGTCAACCCTGGAGGCGTTCAAAAAAGGCGTAGACGTGGCACTCCAGGGCCTAGTTTAGGAGTCATGGTGGTGGTAGTTGATGGTTGGACTTGATGATCTTAGAGGTCTTTTCCAACCTTAATGATTCTATGATCATTGAGTCCAAACTGTTTAGCATTTACTCCTACAAATAAAATAAAATAAAATAGATAAGCTTTAGGACACCCTCTGATGCTCTTGTAATTTGTCAGGGAGGCCTGGTGGCCAGGAACCCTTAGCTGTGTTGTTCTTCTAAGTCACCTGAATAGTAGCTGGTTACATTATTCGCTGAACAGAACAAACAATGATAGTTTTAGTTTACATTACTTCAAAGAAAAAGAAAAAAAAAAAAAAAATCAGAAATCTTCCACAATCTCGCAAACTAAGCCTCAGTTAAACCTGCTTAACATTGCAAGACTCTTCACAATGACTTTCATAGAAGCTGGTCCAAATGGAGACACAGCTTTCTGAGCACATTTTCCCTGTCAGTCCTGTCTGTGATTGCTGCCATGATATACCTGTATAGTACAATTGAGAATCATGTCACATCCATTTTTACCTCCTGCACATTGGCAATGAACTTCACACAAAGTCTTCAGGGATCAGAGAGACTGATCAACTATGAACTGATGATATCTCATTACTATACATTTTCTTCTGATGCATTCTGTATAATTTCTTTAATAACGCTTGAGTTAATTTTCCATCTTCTATGTTGCACTGCAGTAACTGAGAAAATATACAAGAATAAAACACAGAGATGATTATGCTTATGGTTTGTGTTTACATCTAGCAACACTGCCTAGCTCCAGTAGCCTAAAACCTGTCAGGAAGAAAAGCAATAATAAACCCTATCTATCAGCTATCTGTCTCTTACAGGAAAGAAAACATCACTCTATATGCTTTAAAATAGAAATCTTTTTGAAAACTAGGCCTAAATTCTGCTTTTAGCAATAGCCTTGACTTTCTTGCAAAGTAATAGATAGTGCAGTAAAAGGTGTAAAGAAATTGCAGAATTCACTTCACAGGTGTGTTTTATAATTATCCGGTGACATTGAGCTGCACTCATTGTAGATCAGTACAGCCACAATGAAGTTCAGGAAGCAGAAGTGATTTCATCAAGCATAGTTCCAACCTTTAATTCTTTTTCTGCCTTTTCTATTAGCCAAAAGCCTGTGCATAAATTTAGCCAGCTATTTAATAAACACATATATATGCCATTTTCACAAATTCAAAAAAGAATCAAACAATTTGAAGTAAAGCATGACAGATGCATGTATTTGGTTCAAAGAGATGTCACAACAGAAACACTTCACTTGCACTCCCACCCATACAACTATTACCTTGCGCTGGTTGTGGCTTAGTCACTTGACCATCATATTTACCAGTCAGACCTGAGACACTTTTGGCTTATAAAACCGAAGTCCTCAGATACCTTAATGGCATAATTGATGGTGACTCTTGTGCTCCCATACAAGGAAGAGCT